>PVKA01010678.1:0-42240 GCA_004027165.1 Ctenomys sociabilis
AGTCACGGCCAATGCTTGACCAGATTGCTCTCTGTGAGAGCCTGAGAGAAAGTTTTCTCTTCATGTGACTCTCCCCAGGCACACTATAGAACTTCAATCTCTTTCCTCTGTGGCTCCACAATCTCCTTGCTCAGAAAATTTGGAGCTCACCTGAGTCTCATGATACTGCAGTACAGGTTCTCCTATGTCTTGAGTCTTCACTGACCTTGAAAGGCTAGGTCCAAAATGTTGGCTAGCCTTGTGGCTCTTCTATTTCTCCAACTCTGACTTGTGATCTTAGGTTGTTAACCATATCCTCATTGCTTTTAACAAATCCTTTCTCACCTTTTCACTAGCTGCACCAGTGTCTTCAAGATCTGAACCTCTGCCTTTGCTTTCACTCAAATGGTTTTGTAGACTTGTGATTGAGATTTTAAGTTCTTTTATATCTCTTTGACTCTGCTTCATGCAATCTATTTCTTTTCTGTATTGCTCATTCAAGGAATCTGTCATATATCTAATCTCCTATATTTTTTTATCAATATCTTCTTTAGAGGTAGCTATTAATTCTTTTACTTCGGAGTTATTTCCAAGTTGCTTTTCCTTCATATATTCTGTAACTGATTCTCTACCTCCGATGCTATTATTTCAAATGTCTTTTTTATTTCAGAAATTATTTCTGCTCTGAGTTCCTCTTTACCTTTTTGTTGTTTCTTCATAAATGTACAACTTAGTGAATTTCAAAACATGAAATATAAGTAACCAAATTTAGATGGAAACATCCCAGAGATACTAGGTATCAGTAGCTGAATCATAAATACACAGCTTGCTATTAATTCATATGTTTCAGCTGAGCTAGTGTCCTCTGCACTTATCATGGGTGGGCTCAAGGCCTGAGATTGCATTTTGCTCCTTGTCTTTGTCATTTTGTATAGCACTGACCTCTGACTTTTGGTGTAGAGCTTTGGTGCAGTTACAACCTTAGCATGTAATGCGATTTGGGTGCCAATATATTAAGTTTGAGATTATCCAGTAATGCCTGGATCCAGCTATTGTGGATCCAGATCCTTTTTGCTGCAGCCCTTCTGGCACAACTGTGAGCCTGTGGTTCCCTTCTGTTGTGTCCCTGGCCCAGGGAGCACCATGGAGCGCCGAAGCTTTCCCATACACTCATAGGGCTGTGCTGGGTTGGATCGGAGGCTGGAAGAGTCACCAAAATTCTCACTCACTTGGCAGGCTTGAGGGCAGGGACTCTGGGGAGTTGCAGGGCAGGCTGGGCTAGGGTGGATCTGGCTGAGAGAGTTTCAGAAATTCTTGCTTCGCTCGGAGGTCTTGGGGGCAGGGACCCCGCGTGGCGTGGCACACAGGGAAGCTGAAAGTTCTCCCACACACTCACCAGGCCAGTCTTGGGTGGATCAGGGGGCGGAAGAGTCACAAAACTTCCCACTCACTTGGTGGGCTTGGGAGCAGGGCCTCCGGGAAGTTGCAGGGCAGGCTGGGCTGGGGTGGATCCAGCCAAGAGAGTTTCAGAAATTCTTGCTCTTTCGGCAAGCTTGGGGGCAGGGGTCTGTTATTTCTTAGTATTGTCTACAGGTTAATGATGATTAACCACTGAATCAAAGTTTTATTTGAAAGTTGTCAAACAAGATGTCATGAGCTTAGAAGCCACAGGACCAAGACAAGAAGAATTGTGTGTAAAATGGAAACAACTCAGCTCTAATTCAATGTTCAAGGGACTCTTTTAAGAACAAAGTATGTATGTTTAATATAAATAACAATTTTTGCAAAACAAATGTCATCCTGCATATTTCACATTCCTTAAGATACAATTGCTTAGAAAATCTACAGCATACACTCTTTAGCCTCAAAATTTCTAAGAAAAGCTTTAGATATTTTATAGAAAAGGTACAGCCAAGGCAGAGCACCAATTGCTGCGACGCAAAAGACTGACTGACTTCTACAGGAACTCATAAACACAGGCAGTTAGCATTTAATTTTTTTTTCTGTGAATCAAACTGTACTCTGATAAAGCTCCAGTTGGGCTGAAGTCACCAAAGTGCCTCCCTTTGAGGACAGCTATTGATAGCTAGTACCTCTGTAATGTTTTTATCTAAATTTGGTTACTTATTTTGCATTTTCTGAAATTCACTAAGCTGTGCATTTATGATTCAGGCAGGTTTTTGTAACTTACACATCAATTAAAGAGTTTATTACATAAAAACTAGCCATTTCTAAGTCTAAAAATAAGCAACTGTGTTTTTGAAATTTTGTCTTTGAGCTGAAAGGTGCTAGCAATGTTTAATGGTCGCTTAGCAACAAATGCTTTCTTCTGATCAAAATGGATTTCATCTACCACCTGTTTATCTAACTCAGCACACTTTCTCCTATGATGGGACACAGCACACAGTTTGGGGCATTAGTTGGCCCCCAAGGTGACTAAAATCTTTCTAGTGTTTGATTGCTAGCCCTAATCACTCCTTTTCATGTCTCTGTTTCGAGGTGATAGGGTTCTCTAGTTTGACACACGGAGCACCTCGGATGGGATCACAATCTCTGCCAGATCACCCCCAGCCCCCTCACTTCTGCCAAGAATGCAGACACCAAAGGTCACTTCAATGTGGAACTCTCAGAGCTTTCATTACTGCCTTGTGGAAAAAAAAAAGGCTGAAAATCAAATCAATATAGAGAAAGCAACCAAAAGATAGAGAAAGCGATTAAGTTCTCTTGATACTGCTTCATCCTCAGCTCTGGCCTACCTGAACCTGAAAGGTAGAGTAGCTCTGAATTGTTATATTGTGTAAATGCCTTCTTTATAGAATTTGGCTTGACCAAGTTTGATTTAGTTTTCTGTCCTTTAAAACTAAATAACTCTCACTTACACTTTTTGCAAGGGATACTGCTTTAATAACTCTAGTTTAATCACTGGAAATGCGGGTTGTGCAGGGCAAGGCTTTCCTCACAACAGGGATTTCTTTCCAACAGGGATTTCTTCAAGAATACCAAATGATGGTAGGTCCCATAGGATACTGACAAAGCTAGAAACCTGGAATAGACTACATTGCTGAAAATATAGTATATGCTCTGAACAGAGTCCCTGGACAGCCATGCCACATTTCATTTTATAATAATAAGAGCCACAGATCCCTTCTTTGGTGCTTTAAAAAATATTATCCTGGAAACTAAACCACTCACTAAGGTTGATCTTTTGTCAAGTCTCATTCTCCACAGCTGTATGAAGTGGCTCTAATGCATCCCTGAGCTGGACAGCTTACCATGCAGAAGGAAGTAAGGTCAAGGTCTTGATCCATGGCCATCTTCCTCTTTCATCTGGCTTCCTCTATGCCCCCAGAACTGTGCTCCGTGAGGCACATTTCCTGACAGAGCTATCTCCCTTCCTCTGTATGCCCCCTTAACCCTGAGCTCTCTAGATGAGGCAGTCCCCCACATCACCATGGCAATTGTTCTCCTGGAAGTCCCACTTCTGTCATTTCCATCCTGCCTCTTGTCGTAGCTCCCTACCTAAATCTTACCCTTCTCCGTGAGAGCTTGCTGTCTAACTTCCATGTACGCTGTTTTTGCATCTTTCCTCATGTTTCTCACTCTTAACTTCTCCTCAAAAAATTTTCTTCTGCTTTGCATTTCAAATTCCACTAAGTTTATGGATTTAGTTTAGATTTCTTTTCTCAGTTCAGATTTAATATAAATAATTAAGCTGTTGTATGGGATCTTAAATTCACTCTGTTTTAGTCTATTTTATGTTGCCATAACAAGATACCTGAAGATGACACTTTGTTAAGAAAAGAAGCTTATTTACTTATCTTGGAGATTGAAGGTCCAAGATCAGATGGTCCATTCAGTTTCATATCTGTGAGTGGACCTTCACTATGTCACATTACAGTGGGTGGAATTGTGGTGAGAGTGAACGTCAGGGGAAGAAGTGACCAAAGGAGCCAGGAGAGGCTAGGCTTGCTTTTTTAGAGCAGTATGCATTTGTGGAAGTTAAGTGCAGTCCCATGAGAACTGTACTACTTCCTTCCAGGGGCAGTACTTCTAATGACCTAATCCCTTCCCACTAGGTACCACCTTTAAAGGACCAGCCAACTCTGCACTACGATATGTAGGCACAAAATTCCAATGCATGAAACTCCAGGGGTCATATTCAAACCATGGCACTAATACTCAGTATTGACCATTACCTCAACATCTGCCCAGTCTCGTCTGCACCAGCTTTTTGGTTAATACCACCATCTACCTCTCACCTTAGGTTCACAGCAGAGCTTGGCCTGGACTCA
This sequence comes from Ctenomys sociabilis, assembly GCA_004027165.1. Lineage (NCBI taxonomy): Eukaryota > Metazoa > Chordata > Mammalia > Rodentia > Ctenomyidae > Ctenomys > Ctenomys sociabilis. Next base: position 4,272 of record PVKA01010678.1, read on the forward strand.
TGGGCCATGTATCCAATCACTAAGTCTTGCCTTATCTTGCTTCCTAGTTGATTACTGAATCCCTGCTACTACTCTTAGCTTTTTTTTTAATTTTTAGGGACGAGTCTACAGGGTGTTCAGGGTCTCACTACTAAGTCCAGATCCTAGTGATCCACCTATTTACAGCCTCCTAAGAACTGGGATTACGGGCACATGCCACCACGCCCAATCTTAATTGCCATCTCAGCTCGCCCGGAGGGGTGGGGTGAGGGGCAACAAGGCAGGCCCAGGGATAGAACCCCTGGGGCCTATGCTTGCAGGTGCTTTAATTCACTGAACTATTGGACGGGCCTTTATTACTCTTAGTTTAAAATGTTACCTTTCTTTACTTGAATTACTGTACCACCCTTTCTACTGGGCCCCCAGCCTTGGAAACTCCCTGTCACAGTTGCCAAATTAATCTTATAGGAAATATGTATATGTGCTGTAACCCACCTCCCATCTGCAGAAAGAGAACAAACTCTTTAGTGTGGAGCTTGGAATTGTAAACTCCTCCCCGGTACATGTGCACTGAAGGGTATTAAATAATTTTATTTATCTCCCTCTTGAGCTATGTCTCACCTCTTTGTCTTTGCCCATGTTATCTCTACTGCTTGAAATTCCTTTCCCACTGTCTTCACACAGATATCCAAATTCACCTTCTAAGAATCAGTAGAGTATGGCAGGGCCTAGATACCATTACTGACTCCTCACAGCTGCACTGGATTCCTTCCCTGGGATTCTATTAATTCAGTACATGTCTCTCTGCATATTGTTTCAACCATGTTTTTATAGGTAGGCCCCAGCTTTGAACCATGGCCTTTCTGAGGGTAGGGGCTATTTCTGGTTACCTTTGTGAATAGTTGGAACTAAAAGCTACTGACCGGTTATTGATGGAGTGAACTGGAGGGCTGGCTAGATCTCTAATGCACTGTAGTACAGAAACACCATTTATCAAAAGTATGCTGGAGGTAGACCTATTTAATCAGAACTACTTTAAGTGAGCCATACTGTGTGCCATCAAGATCTTCCAGAGTGTCATTAGCCCTAATTATCTTCCTGAGTTTAATTGACACTTAGCAAGGAAGAGTATTAAAGGAGAATTTTATTCCTCCAATATTTTCATAATAACATATTACAGAACTGAAAACTCAAAATTACAGTTTTGTATCCAGAGAAGGAAAAACAATTTTCTTAGAATAAAATCATTCTTCAGCATGTATGAGTATTTAAGAAAACACAAGACACTTTGTCAAGAACTAAGAACCTTCTTGACAAAAAAATGCAACTATACCTTTTCCTTAGTCTGCTCCTATATATGGCCTTCTTTAACACAGGGAAACCATAAGGGTCAGTAAAAGGTTTTGTAAATGTGATTGCTGAAAAGAGCTTTACAGGACAGAGATGGTTTTCAGCCCCATTAATCACTCTACTACAGATATTAGGACTAGACCCACCGTTCCACTGGTGGGTGATACTTAAAAGGATCATACTATATGTGATAGAAAGAAAAGCACCTCATGTGCCATTGTGTGAGCAAGTGCCACCAATTAAGACCCAAGCTCTTAACTGCAGTGAGTGTAGATTATGAGCCTCCTTATTTAAGACTCATGTACACAGTGGTGAGGCCTAACATTCAGAGAGATCTGGATCGCAGAGTTGGTGCAATGGAAAGAGCTCTAATTTATGTGAGTGAACTAGTGACATGGACACTGAAGATACAAGCTGGCCTCTTTGTTTTGCCTGTAGCACCTGGGCTATGTCTTGTCACTTTCCAAGTACTATTTAATTCCTCCATAAACCTATGAGGTGAGTACTGTTAAGATACCACCTTGTGGAGACCACGGGGGGAGATATGGAGCATGCTCCACCTGCCTGAGGACAGGTGCAGAGCCAGGACTGAAGCCCAGAGAGTGGACTCTGCTCTTACACAATAATGTGTGGTTTGTATCAGCAGCTGCTGCTGTAAACATTTCTGAAGCACAAACTCTTGGGCTCTGCTGCATGTATAGAACCAGAAACTGGGATGTAAGGGCCCAGAGATGTGGATTGAAACAAGATCTCAGGGAAGTCTGAAGCCCTTAAAGTCATGATCCCTGGCACAGCACTTCTCTGTAGTGGTGCCCCTCAGACCCTGAAATGCACACGAAGCACCTGGAGCACTTGCTGAGATGCAACTTTGATTTCTTAGATCAGGGTAAGGTCTTAGGGTCTGCATTTCTTTCTTTGTTTCTTTTTTTTCTGCATTTCTTACTAGCCTGATTATTTTGACATCATTGGCTTGGGCATTGCACATTGAAAATGCCAGAAGACAGAATGAACTCTGCTGAAATTGTGTTGGAAGAGTTTCTGACTCATATTTTCTGTCGGAGTTGCACTGAGTCAGACTGTCAGCCCTATGGACTGTAGGGCAAAAGTGAACTTAGTTGATTGCAATGCATCTGTCCAACTTGCCTTTCCAAATCTTTAATCACGGCATGATCCCATTTATTTACACTCTCTTATTGCCCACAGACAGCATAGATGTTTCGCCATTCTTCTCTTTGGATTGAGTAGGGTAAGTAAACATATTGCATGTTTTGGGAAGGCGGATGAAAACATAGTGAGTGAAAAGGAGGCCAAATGTAATGATCCAGGATTTGGAAGGATCTACCCAATGAGACTGAGGATGTCGCCTGGCAGCAGGCCAGTCCTAGCACTGCTCCCATCCTCTCTCCCCAGGTTAATAATTGGGGAATCATCATCAAGCCTGGGAGGACAGAGTTGAATAAGACAGGGACCTCTTTTTCTGCTGATGTAGCTCAAAGCTTTAGGAAGATTTTCAGTCAGATTTGATATAAAAATATTAGAAAAGCATCTTTAACAGGAAAAAAAAATGTGATGCAATGAACCATAAACAAAATATTGATAAAGAGATAACTTGTTCAGGTTGACCAAAGAATAGTATGGGCATGGAAATGGGGCAGCACTTCCAAGATGTCCTGCACTGGTGAAGAGCAAGCTTCTCTAAACTCATAAAAATATTTGGGTCCTTTAAGAAGTCAAATATTTTGTGAACAGTCTACAGGGTATGTGGCTGTAATTCTTCCTAAGTAAAACACTTGAAAACAGTGAGCTTTCTAACTGTCTGGGTTGGCTGGATATTGATAAACACCGTGTGTTGACTACAAAAACTGGGCTACAGTGACTTACAAGAAATAATTCCAAAAATTGAGTTTGGAAACACTGCAAAGCTCAAGAGCAGGACTTCAATGTGTTGCTCATTCTGCCAGGATTTCTCAGCAGAACTGAGAATTGTAGTGGTGGGCTCTATTATGGTGGTGGCATAAATATTACTTTAAATTTGATTAACATTGAAGTAAGTTTGTAACAAACAGATATAATAGCTTTTTGACATAATGACCACATTTAAAGATCAAAAGCAGGGCAAGAGGAAATGATTTCTTAAATTTAATGTTTTAATAGAAGTTCTTTGAACCAATATTCATAGGCTAAGTAACTGAGACAGCTTTATCTCCTCCTTCTCCTCCTCCTCTTCTTTCTTCTTTTTGGGACATGGTCTCACTGTGTAGTGTAGGGTAACCTTGAACTCACTTATGTAACCTGAGCTTGCCTCAAACTAAACTCTCAAACTCACAGTGATTTTCTTGCCTCATCCTCATGAGTGCTGGAATTACAGACCTGAGTCACCACACCTGGCTCAGCTTAATATTCTAAACAATAAAATTTCCTTAAAACATTGGTTCATAAAGAGGAATATGCACTACATATACTATGAACTCTTTATGATTGGCTGATTCAAGGTAACTTTGATGTAAAAAATCACAGTGACCCTTCAAAGAGTTTTCTTTATGATTACAGTAATTAATTTAGCTTATTGAGTGCATAACCAAAGTTCAATTCACATTCTCCTTTTTGATGACTGTCAGAAGCAGAACAGTTGCAGTTTACAGAGCAGAAATACAACTGATTGACCTAAATACAAGACTAAGCTGCTAGCCAAATCCACATCGCCTTGTGACACCTCCTCCTTGGAGTTAATTGGAGCTGTATGTGACCAAGAAAGGGTAGTTATGCATCCAGACACAGAGCAAGGGAATCCCCTTGACATCACATAGTGGGACATTCCAAGTCTTCTGCTTTAGCCACAGGAGGTGACATGCTGCCAGGAGAAAGCCCTCAGACCACAGGTGTAGCAGTGACAGTGAACAGCTGGCCAAAGCACATATGCCACAGTTTGCCACTGCTGGTCTAGACCCTGGACCCCAACTGAAGGTGACTGAAAGCCACCCCAGTTTCAGGACACCCAGGGCCCTCAGTAGGAATGACTGGGTCCCAGCATAGCTCTCCTGCTGCCCAACCTTTTAGTAGCCTCTCTTCCACAGGTTGCTGATCATAACAGTGGTGCCTAACAACTCCCTGTGACAATCAGCTTCCCAGGAGCCCCGACATACAAGTTAGAAATTAAAGGTTTCTAAATAACTGAATTCATGGAAAACTAAGAACCAACTCAGAACTGCAGACCAAGATGTGGTGCTGAAAGGACTGAACAATGACCTCAACTTCCCACTGCACAGTCTGCACAGTGAGCTACCTGAGAGGGCACCAGCCCTTTCTCCCTGTGGTATGCATTGCATTACCTATACTTGGGGATAGCCTTCAAACCCCAAGGCCCTCAGTTCTTCAGGGGCTTAGCAGCATGTAGCCCTAGACAAAGCCTACAAAGAGCTGAAATCCCAAACCAGGTGGTTGAGCACAAATGTGCTCTGATCATCCCTTCTGACAAGGCCACTTTCTCAAACAGACCCCACAAAAAGCAGGCCAGCAGAGAGAGAGCAAGCTCTCTGCCATGGATCAGAACCTCTACTTCTGTGATCTCTTGGAAGCTCTGCAGCCACCTGGCCTGCTCAGGCCAGAACGGGAGGAGAAGCGTGGTGCTCCTTCCCATTGATTCTGGCTCTCTGCAAGTGTCCTCTTTTCGACTAAATTTACTCATAGATATTGTGAGTTTCTCTTGAGCTACTGTAGCTAGCAAAGGAAAACTGTCTTAGTTACTATTCTCTCATTGATGGGACAAATACCTGATACTCAAAATTAGGGAAGGAAAGGTTTATTTAACTCACAGTTTCATTCATACTTCGCTGGCTCCAAGGCAGAGTGGCACAGGGCAGAGAGCAATCCATTTATGGCAGCAGCAAAGAGCAGAGAGTAAAGGGAGTGGAAGCAGTGTGGACAGCTAGCTAACCTCTCTCCCCTCCTTACATGGTAAGGAAGAGTATCTGCTCCAGGACATTCACACTCATAATCCCAGCATTGGATCAAGACTCAATCACAGGTATTTAAAGTGTTATTTTTGTATTACACATTGCTCTCCTCAGTGTAGTTGCTTAGTTCATAGATATCAGCATACAAAGTTAGTCAAGGTTAGGATTCTACACATTAACAACTATTTTTAAAACACCGATGGAAATTCTTAGTACAATCACCTCAGCCTTCTTGTATATAAACTTGCATGTTCCCCCCCCATCTTTTCCCATATCTTTTCTCTTTTCTCTCCTCTTCATTATTTAATCCTTAAATTTCATTTCTTTCCATTTAACTTTATCTGTTATACCTCTAAGGTTTTATTTCTTCTTTTGGGTTCTTATACTAGGGAGAGAATATGATATTCACACATGTGGGTCTGGTTTATTTTACTTATGAGTATAGCCTCAAGTTGCATCCACTTAAATATGAAGGCTTCTAGCTTGTGTTTCTTTATAGCTGAGTAATATTCTACTATATAAAAATACTGCATCTTTTTCATCCATTCCTTGGGTGATGGGCATTTTGGTTGTTTCCAAGATTTGGCTAAGACAAATTGTACTGCTATAAACATAGGTACACATACAGTATAATATGATGTTTTCAGTTCTTTTGAGAACATTTATAGAAGGGGAATAGCTGGAATGAATGGGATTTCCAGTTCTAATTTTTTGAGGAGTCTCTACACTGATTTCCATAATGGTTATAAAAAAATACTTTAAGTACCTGCCATCTTAGTCTTCTAAATGTGTACTGTTTCTAATGCCATATCAATTACCACTACACTCTCTTTGAAGTCTTTTTTTTAGAAAAAGGTAATAAAAGAAAAAGAAAAGAATAAAAATTTAAGATTTCTTGAAATCATATGGTAATATGCAATCATATGTCCAATCTTGCATAACTACATCTGTTAATCTGAGCAACAGATTTCATGATAAAAAGATAATATATTAATCATTATTAATTAGTTTTGAAAATCTGTAACATATGTATTGTTGTATGTTACCATGTTTTTGTGTTTGCTTTTCTTGCTTTTATTTTTACTGTTCTATAATTCATATATATATATATATATATATATATATATATATATATATGAATCAATCAATCACAAATTCCAGAAGCCACCCCATGCCTGCTTGAAGTTTTGGCAGGGGGACAACTACACAGAAACCATATAGGACTCCCCCTGGACATCACTAGTGTTTATAGAGGGATTAATTCTGTTTCATTCCAACTGTGGTTTCTTCCTCGGGATTCATAGCTAACTGGAGATGGACTTGAGTCCTATTATGAAGAAAGGTCACTGGAAGAACAGTTGGGGTGACCCTGGAGTCCAGGAGTGCTTAGCATCAGAGAGAGGAGGACCAGTTACCAGTTGTTGACCAGAGCTGACTCCTCACTGTGAGACATGATCAGAGCTGTCTCAGTAGTCCCCAAAACATCCTCAGTGTGACCAAGACAACATACTGAAAGAACATACTGCAATGGAGGCATCAATAGCCATGAGGGAGGAGCTGTACCATAGTAGTTTCTCTGGGTCATTGGCTTCCTCACTCTGGTAGGAAGAGCTCTAACTTTCTAAGAACTTTAGGACCTGGGCAGAAAAGATGGCAGAAGCACTGTACTTCCATGCAGACAGCCTGGCTGCAGGCTGTTCTCATGCTTTTACACAGTCAAGGGGGCTTATTGTGCCTTAAAAAGTGAGCATAGAAAGAGGAGGCCCACCCACTGCTCTAGGAGATGCGTTTTCATCTCTCAGACCCCTTCTCCTTAATTGAGCTATATGACATAGTGAAATTCATCTTAGACCGTGGAACATGACAAGTGAGGGTCCATATGTGGCAGACCTTTGCCCACCAAAGGTCATTTGATATTTCTCTTAAGAATACTTTATATTTCTTTATAGCTTTATTTTTTTAAAAGCACATTCATGTGTGGTAAGTCAGTATACATATGTCCTCAGTGAGGTTAACTTGGGAATAATGTAACCCACACATTTTCAGAAAAAACTATTAAAGCCTAGAGTCATATAAAGGACATGAATTATAAAACAATCTTATAAAGGCATTCAATTTGAATTATAAAAAATGATGACATCACATGAAACTTGTACAGAAGTTTCCAGAAATAAGATCAGCACAACTATGGAACATAAAATAAACCTTGAAGTATGCTTTGAAACTCCCTTTTACACAAGCTGTAGGGATAGAGATAAGATATTCAAAGGCTGATAAGAGAAGTTGGAGAAAGGCCTTTCACCTGAGGGAAAGTGGCTATTAGTCAAGAATATAAAAGTCCATCGTGAGAACTTTAAGCCAACACACAATTTCTCAGGCAAAAGCAACCCTAAATACATGCCTTCAATACTGTAAGATGTGACCACCCAGGACAATTTGGCATCCCTTCTCATCTTCTGATATGTCAGCTCTACTTTTCTTGTGGGGAGTGAGAAAGAACTTCGTTAAAATAAGATCCAGTTGATGGACCCCAGTTTATCTGAGGTCCTCTGGGTGCTAGATATTTGCTGGCACCAGCTATGTGTAAGCCGTGATAAGAAACAGACCACCAATTACTTATTTTACAGGAGGGTATGGGTTACTAAACCTGTGTACTCTGAAGAGTATGAGGAATGACTGCTTGATCTCAGAATTATCTGGGGTCTGTGTTTTGTTATATACATAGTTGTGTGTAACTGCCTTTTATTGTGTTAGAGTCATGCACTAACTCTTCTAGCTGAATTAGGAAGGAATATGAGTTTTTACCTGTGCTGAAAGTGAATCTCTCCAAACTATTCTCTTCATTCTATACTGTGACAGTATGTCATCGAGAAGCCGAGAAGCATTATCTCCCATAGAATCACTGTTCCTCTACAAGTGCAAGGTCTCCAGAGGCAGAGCACCTGACCTCCGCACAGCACAACGGTCCTTTCTCTAACGCACTGACAACCAGTCATACAAATGAGAGTAGAGTTTTATTTGCTTCCTTTGTGTGCACCAGAGTGATTCTATTCAGCACAAATCCTGCAGCATCTGATGCGCTGGGAAACGGCAATCTGCTGGGTGCATTTCTGGGGCGCAAAACTGCTTCTGGAAACCCTGGAAAATCCCCATGCCACCTCTTTGTAGAATATGTTCATAAAGCAGATGTTTCCTGGTTTTAATTTTTATGAACTCTCAGGTGGATTAAGCCAAACATCTCCAAGCTTTATTCATTACTGCTACTGCAGGTAATTTGTGCCTGTGGTAACAGCAATTTAAAGTTATTAATGGAAATGAAGGATAATTAAAAAACAACACAAACATCTAAACCAAGCCAAGGTAAAAATATGAAGCATCCACAGATGCTTTTTTTTTTTTTTTTTAATCTAAGCTTTTTTCTCTCCATCTAAAGAACAAATACTACTCTGGTTGCAATAATAAAAAACACACCGTCACACAGTCTGGGTTTGACATTCTTGGAACATACCTGCAACCCTTCAATAGCCAGTTTAAGGATTGAAGGTGTCAGTTTGGAAGCTTGTTTGAAGGAAAAATTACTCCAGTCTATAATTAAAATGAAGCCATTTATCTGAAGCTCTGGATCTTCAATGAGGACTTCCAAGGACAGCAGGATGGCACGGAGGATGTCTGTGAAGGAGTTCCTACGGCAAATCAGAAAGGGGAGTCGTGTGTGAATATGAGCGCGTGGCAGCAGCCGTGATGGGGGGACCGCACTCTGCGCGCGGCAAGGCTGGCTTCCTCCCACCACTCCTCCATGTCCATTCTGCACAGTCAGGCTGTGTTTCAGTACCAAAAATGACTGAAAACGCATTACCAAACTTCCCGGGAATAATGTTCTGCTATTCCCGGAAAAGGTGCCTCCTTTCCCTTTGACCCCACCTGCACCTCAGTTTTAATGAGGCGTCACCCTTCGGCACTCCTATGGCACTCTGTACTCTGGCTGCTTGATAACATTGGTTGCATGTTGCTGAAAAATGCCGCATACTTTTGGCTCTCCCTCACAGAGCCATGACACCCTGATGGGCAGGAACCGGTCACATCCTGATAGTGTCTCCAGTACCGAGGTGCTTAATGCCAAACAAATGAGGTGAGACCTTCATCAGAGGCATTTATTTGGATTAAACATCTTTCATGCATTTGCTGTGTTTAACATCTTGCCGTGAGTGTCAAAACATCCATGTAATTGATACCATTTTTTTTTTAGCTTTGATTCATGGATAGAAAAAAGTAAAGCACAAAGAATAGCTTGTTTACACTATAGGTCTGTGGAGTGTGATTCAGGAGGGAAATCACTGAGTACATCAGTAGCTATGACAACAGTAGACCTGAATACAAGCTAGGTTGACAGTTCTCTAGTGTCATGTGTATCCTCTACCGCATATATTCCCATTCACCAATTGATCTTTGTTTTCAATGACTTCCAAACATGAAGAAATAAAGGCATATCGACTCAGTTGTTTCACACAGGAAATTATCTCTGCTGCACATTGAAAATCTTGAAAATCTCTAATTTCAGTTACCTTCTTTGGTGAGCTAGGCAAAATCTACTACACTCTCTAGGTTTTACTAAAACCAGGAGCCTCATCTAATGAAATCAATGTCAAATGATCAGATTCTTGAGAGATCCAGTCTGGTTTTGAATTATAACCAATTCAGAAAATCTGCAATTGAATAATAATTTGCTAAGAATTTAAGTGCTCGTTCTAAGCTCAGTATTTTGTTGCCTACCTGAAGTTATAAATTAGTATGTCCTACTTGTACTTTCAAAGAACTTTAATTTGGTTGGGAAGGAGTGAAGATTCATGATGTAAATTGAGAAGTGTTGATTAAATTTGAGCAACAAGGGGAGAAGGCTTCAGATCAGTTGGGAAGAGTGCACAGAGTTCTGATGGACAGTCGGGAAAATGGTTATTAAGACATGATGGGTGAGAAAAGTGACATGTAATTTCAAAAACATGTATACAAACCATTTTGTTTCTGCTCAGTTCCTCTTACTAATTTTCCCCTTATGCCAAATTAAAGTTCCTCTTCCCAAAATCCACTGGAATTAGTTCTGCTATGTGGAAAAAAAAAAAACCCCAATCTTTATATTCAAAAAGATAGTAAATTTCTTGAGTAAGAAATGGCTCTTAACAATGCACCTTATAATTATTACTTTCTTCCAGATATATTATTTCTTAATTTTTAGAGGTATAACATGGCAGGTTTTCGCTGGAAGTTTATTTTTTTAAGTTAGATTTACGTGATTTATTAAAAAAAAGCCTAATCTTCTCCAGAGATACACTATTTATGAGGAACAAACATTGATTTAAATGGAACACATGACCACACACTATGAGTATAAAAAATTCTCATGAGAATCCCCAGTCGGAAGCTGGTATTGACTATTTGAGCACCAAGGAGGCTGAGGAAAAGTTTTTTGGGAAGGTCACACTTGTGCAGACAAGCCAGAAAGACAGCCTTAGATGAAGTCTATGTATAGTTATTGAAGTAGTATGAGGAAGAATTAAAAAAAATGAAACAAGAGGTTCAATATAGTATTGTATTTTTTAAAACAAGAGAAGATTTCAGGAAAAGTGTAATGCATTGCATTACTACACTACCATCCCAATACTTCCTTAACCACTGCAGCCACACACTAACTGCAGCCTCACTGAAGACATGGTCCTTTCTTTAGGGGACTTGCTTTGATTGATGGCAGTGACACCCAGCCAACTAGCAGATTCCCATAAAAAGCAGAGCCACCTAGCAGCACCCAGCCTGGATAAACTCTGTGTGTTTCACAGATGTACAAACAATAGTAAAGGATTGTTTTTCAGGCCACTGTGCTTGTGGATAATCAGTTACACAGCAACAGCTACACAGCACTAGAGGCATTAAACATCAAATGCAGAAGAAAGACCAAGCACAATAAGGAAGGAGACTATTGTGTTGATAAGAAGGTCTTTGAAGAGACTTGAGAGAGCACTTTTAGCTGAAAAGAGGAATCAGAGATAATTAATTATGAAAACCTTTAGCAAATAACTCTGCCTCATTTTTGTCCTCTAAATGGAGATATCATCACTCCCATCATATGTCCCCACTAAGTCCATTTCAAAAAAAAAAAAAAATGCACTGAATCCTGTTTGGAATCCTGGAATGGAGTCTGCATTTTTGGAGACCAAAAACAGAATGGGCACTGGCCGTGAAAGAAGTGTATTGTGCTCACAAGAGAATCTCAGGAGTAAAGTAAAAGGATTACAGGCTCACTGTGGTTTCCAAATGCTTAAATGCCTCACTTTCCCAGAGGGACTTGGTGAGCAGGAAAACAGTGAGTGTGCTGTGTCTCCGTGACATGGGGCTTTCAGCACACCGTGAAATTTGGCCCAGCTCCTACCGGAGCTACGATTGCTGCTTTCAGTTCTCAGTCCTCAGCATCAGCAGACAAAGTTCATCACTTCTCACTTTGCTATCCACAGTATGTTTTACTCATGCAATGCTCCCAGCTTTTTAAATTTTAAAATATCCATTAAACAACATAGTCTACAAAGGTGAACCACCATCTATGACATAAAAACACCTCCCCATTCCTTGAGTATGGGCTGAGGATAGTGACTTCTGCAGATAGAAATGGGAACAAAGAGGAATGGCTAAAAAAGATGTGGCAGTTTTATACAATGGTGTGCTCTTCAGCCATAAAATGGATAAATTTGAGACTTTACTGGGTACAAGTGGGAGACCATGCTCATAAGTGAAATAAATCAGAATCACGTGTATAAACATGATAGTGTTCCCCTGATGTGAGAAATTAAATGAGTAAGTAAGGTATAAAATGTACAATAAATATTATGAAATGTGAAGAAATTGTTTAAAAGGAACAAGGAACTAAGATGAAGGAAAGGTGAGAGGAAGGAAGGGAAAAGGCAGAGAAAAATAAAAGTTGTCTGTACTATTAGTGTCTCTTAGTTCATTGAAAAGGGTTTGTGCTAGTGTCAACTGGAGAATTTTTATGCCCATATCTTGTGCTCTGAGGGTTTGCAATGTATTAACTATTGGTATTCTTCTATTATTTTGTTATGAAATTCTGTTTTACCTTTTCCTCCATAAAATGCAGTTTTAAAAAATCTCAGAGCCATCTAGAATTCTATCAAAAAAAAAAAAAAAAAAAAAAAAAAAAAAAAAAAAAAAAAAAAAAAAAAAAAAAAAAAAAAAAAAAAAAAAAAAAAAAAAAAAAGAAAGAAAGAAAGAAAGAAAAGAAAAAGTAAAGAGGAAAGAGGAGCCGTGTTCCGAGAAACCCGACAGCCCCTGCTTGGGCTTTATCGCCAAGCGCGAGCTTGTCGGGATAAATCATGCTGACGTGTTCACTCTTGCTATGGTGATGAAAACGGCATCGTACTTCTGGGATTTTCCTCTCCACATTCCAATGCCAGAATAATCATGGGCAATATATTAAACCAATTCCAGTTGAAGGATATTTTAGAAAATATCCAACCATTATAGTCATCAAAAAGACAGGCGAATCTGAGAAGCTGGCACTGGTAACAGAGCCTAAAGAGAGATGGAAACTCACTGTAGTGTGGTCCATGAGTAGGACCCGAGGCAGGAAAGTGAGATTAGGTGTGTACGCTAGTGAGTAGTTAGAATCCATTAATATTAGTACTGTTGCAAAACTTGTAATAAATATACTATATGAATGTAAGATGCTAGTAGGAAAAACTAGATCCAGTGTATAAGATCAATCTCTGTACTAACTTCATAATAATTCTGTAAATGTAAGATCATTTTAAATACAAAATTAATTTTTAAAATAAGCCCATTAGAGTCGATAATCTGCCATTACAAGTCTCCATACTCTGTGAAACCAAAATGACCACAAACAATTCCTCTGCTTCATGAAAATTATAAAATGAGGAATAAAAGGTATTTCCAGAATCCATTTGTCCCATAGACTCATTTAGATATATTATTAAACTATATATTATTTAATAATCTGGAGAAAAACATTTTAGTTTCTTTATTGCCTACAATCACAATTGAATCAGAGTATTTCAGCATTTGTATCAAAACGAGCAGATGACAAATGGACATTCATATTCCCTTCATCCTTTCTATATATTGTGTATTATTGTTATGGTCAGTTACGCAGGATCTGATTTTTACTTTGATCATTTTAAGTGGGAGTACTAAAATGTGTGTAAAAGCACCATGTCAAGTGAAAATTGCCCAATTGAAACGCTGCTACATTCCCCCCAAATAAAAACTTAAATTTTCCCACTCAAAAGGCTTCACATTAATTAGGGTTTTGTTGATAATTTTCATGGTTATACTGTGAATAATAGTGATTATGAATAGCAAATCAGTTTTAAGTTCTGATCTTGATTTTACGGGTGAGCATCCAATTTATTACTTGGCAAACTAAAATCCAACACAAATGAGATACAAAACAGTGAGAAAACTGTATACTCCTATTAATTACAAGATATTTATGATCAAAGAAATGAATTCATTTGTGCTTCTAATTTTTAGTAGAGATTTTAGAACCTGAGTCCAGACTCACATACACAAAAAAAGTAGGGCCGTATGACATCAGGTGTCCACATAAGTAAAGGTGGTGACACTAATTCTCAGAAGCAGCAGGTGGGAGCTTTCAGTCACATCTGAAATTCCAGTGCAGATTCCTCTATTAATTTTTCTGCTCCAGCAGGAAGTTTGTCAATTTTAGTGAAGTTCTTTGGGCAGGTCCAGCTTGCAACCTCTTAAGCTCTTAGTGTGAGTAAGTGTTCATGATTTTTCCCTTGGGTAATTTTTTAAGGTCTGCCCCAAACCAAAAGTGATTGGATATGTAGTTTGCTTCTCCATGTCTATGCCTTAGTCATAGATGCAAAAAGCCTTCTTCAAGTCTTTGTGTTATGTGAAATGTTTTTCTGATTAATTACTGATACAGTGATGGCACTGTTCTCAATTATACAGGATTTGCCTCTTAACTGTACTGATGCCTTGGGCCAAGTAAAGAAGAAAATTGTGTCCTATGGAGCTCCTCACATGTCTGGCTTCTGGACAAGAGAAGAACCACTTTTCTTTAAAGTGGGCAAGAAGGCCTGTATTCTAGGGAAGTGACTTGGCTTGATATCTTGCCTCAGCCCTTCATGGTACATGCTTCCACTCATAGAAGACTGAAATTCACTGAGTGGCAACTTCCTGTTCTTGCATGTGTGGATCATTTCAAGCATTGTGCAAAAAGTAATATGCAAAGGGACTCTATGAATTGGAAAACACATTCCAAGAAGAGTCAGCATTCATGTCTCCTCGAGTTGCTGGGATACCACATTTGGTAACACTGGTTTGATGATGGTGATGGTAGTGACAGTGGGAAGTGTGCAAAATTCAGCCGGATTGTGTTGCAGTGAACCTAAGTTCTTCTCTTCTAGACCTCAGGATCACTGAAAAATATTCTGGGATGGAAACTCAGCATGTACATTTTCGCAAGTGGAATTCAATAATTCCTATGTGATTTGGGTTTTAGCTGGACAAAGTCTTTGATCCCTGTGTTACTGTGCTACTAGGCAAATTAATTTCCTTGTTTCTTAATGGTATAAAGTACGTAAGAAGGAAAGTTTGTACTCTGACAACATCAAACTTAAGGAAGATACCAATAAATGTTTGGCTTTGCTGTCATAGAATCAATATTAGTGCAAGATTAATCTTAAATTTATTACCCTGACTCTTAGAAAGTCAAAGCTTTTATTAACAAGGATGGTCACTCAGAAAGAGAGAGAGAGAGACAAACAGACAGAAAGACAGACAGACAGACAGAGAGATAGAGAGAAAGACAGAGACAGAGAGGATTGAACAAGAAATAAAGAAAAAGGAAGGAGGAAACCCTTTCAAATATGTTTTCATCTCTTTTGATTTCATCCTATCTTGATAAGTAAAAAAGCTTTAGATTTCTGCTAGTGCAAAAATACAATTGCATGTCATAACAGAATAGTGAATTACCTATTGAGATTAGTGGTTGTAGTGAGAGTGCCTGGTCTTTAAAACCTCAGCATCAGCGAGACTGAATATTATGTTGAACACTATTCAACATTAGGTGTCATAGAAGGCCAAATTCTATCTTTAGAGTTCAGCTAGAGAAAACTACAGCATTCATCTGCTTTCTAAATTGTTGGTTCAGATCAAGTCTTAGAAACTTAACTAATGGTATGTAAGGTACAGAAATACTCAAATATTTCTCTGTCTCTATCAAGTACTATGACAGTTCTCTGCTGTAACCAAGCCATTGTGTCTTGTGGACAAAACACAAACATAATCTTCAAGGAACAGTGCCTGATTTTGAAGTACTGTGGAAAAGAGAGGATGAAAAGGGGTGAAAATAATGAGCTGTCAGTCAATGCATGGAGATTAGAGACTGTTCCGACAGACCAATTCTAATAGACTTACACATCTCTGGATCTAGACCCCAGAGTGCAAGGTACTCGCATCTGCCTTTCAGGGTGGCCTGTGAAACTAAAGCTTTCAAACTGTAATCTGTGGGTTTCTTCCTTATTTTTGTTTCTTTGAAGAACAAGAATTCTTGATAGAGAAATCAGGGTGGTGAGTGTGTGTGCATGCATGTGTGTGTGCATGTGTGCATGTCTGGGTGTGTGTCTATGTGTGCATATGTGTGTAAAACTTACCATTTAGTGTCTATAGTCAGATACTTCACTCAAATAAGTAAAACTAATGTTTTATCATATACATCCTGGTGTTTGTAAATCTCTCCAACAATCAAAGAGGATGAAATTAATATTAAAGACATTGTTGTGCTCATTTCAATAGTTAATGTAATTTTTTAATGTTGAATGTCTTCTTTTAAAAATTTGGAAGTACTTGGAACTGGAGCCAGAAAGCATTTTCTTAAAGATTTAATGAAGATTTACTTTAGGAAAGACACATAAGATAAAAAGATATTTTAAACTTTTCTGCTAAGGATAGAAAACTGTAGGAGACATTTTAAAATATGAAAATGGGAGGCAAAAAGTATGGTCTTTAGAGCATAGGCTTTGGGGTTAGGAAGACTCTGATTCAAACCCTAGCTGCTCTGCATGAGTTTAGCAAGTTGCTTTACTTATCTGCCTCTCCTGTGGCAGGAAACTGCACCTCTCACCATAATGATAATGCCATAAGCCCTTAGCAGAGCAACTGGCTCACACGAGTGCATGGAGGGGTTAAAGGTTGTGGTGGCTTTCCTTACTACATGTATAAATGTACTATCAGATAGAAAACAATAGGAATTGTAAAGTTCTTGGGGCCCTCAAGAGAAAGTAGTCCTCTGAGTCTGGTGGTTTTGAGAAGTGTTCAGTTGGTCCATGAGGAGGGCAAGTTTGCACACTTTATAGGAAGGAGGGCAGAGGGGGCGCCATATAGAAATGATGGGAATTATGAGCGTAGACCATTGCTTATCCAATATGCTGGCCACATTGGACACGTCTATTTTGTAATACAGATATTTGTTGAATGGATTTTTTAAATTCTATGTACTATTATATGTTTTGTATGTGGCCCAAGACACTTGCTCTTCACTCAGTGTAGCCCAGGAAAGCCACATGTGTCCACCTTGCATGCCACAGCTGGGACACTCATGGTATGGGCACCACACACCCGTAGCACCAGCAAGCTGAGCTATGTCATTAGAGCTAGTGGAAAGCATTATAAATAAGGCCAGAAGTGTGTGTGTGATCCATCTTTTTTCTTCCTGCTGGGAGAGTTTTTGACTGTTTAGGTAGAGGCAGGAAGCAATGGTCAAACAGCCATTATCATACAAGCTGAATTTTTTGCCTCCAAAGTAAAGGAATGAAATTTGGACAGAATTGAGGGTAAAGGGGAAGTGTTTATTTGCAACACAAGAAAAAAGATTTTGAGCGGGTCATAGGCATGTCTCTTTTGTCTTGGTTTTACATGAATAAGTAGAGAGCAGGAATTTATTATCTAGTGATTACCTATCACAGGTTGTTCGGTGGGTTTAAAGTAACCAGTTGAAATTTAGGACTTGTAGTGCAGGGTCTAAAAAGATAAATTATTCCGGGGTTCAAAGGAAACCAAGATTACTCTATATTTGTTAGTTTCTTGAAGGGTAGCCAGGAAGTGGGAAAGGGCTGTTAACTAACAGAGTATTCTACCTAAAAATTTCTTTTTTAAGAGGAATGTTCTTATCTGTACATCTTGATCTTAACTTTTTTCCTAGTTTTGCTTTTACATTTTTAAGCTTAACTAGTTTCATGGCTTGCATCAGCTGTTCATTAGTGTATGGGCCATTTTCTTGGTATCTGACCAATTCTATCTTAGGCCTGCTCCTTACTTACTGCCTAATTATAAATGAACTAGCTAAATTGTCTTTTATTTACTTTTTAAACAATATTTTATATCATCTGCCATGCTTCAATATCAGCTGACAACAGGGTCCATGTACATCATAGGTAGGGTCTAGAGTCAAGCCCCATTAGGAGGAGGTGACTGCAATATATCAGGTGAGAGCTGAGAGAAAAAGACAGAGATGGAAGAACATGAAGGATAGCACAGGGGCTGGGAGATAGCTCAGTGGCTTAAGTGCCTGTTTGGCAAGTGCAAGGTCCTGAGTTTGATTCCAGGTACCACACACACAAAAAAGTTTTATGAAGGATAGCACCAAGAACTTAGTTACTGATTGGATGCAGGTGTGCAGAGTGAAGAACAGCAGTGCTATTACAGATGAAAGGAGTAGGAAGGGCACAAAGTGAGTCAGGAGGGCCTACTCTTTGGAGTACTTGGCTTACCTGCTAGACTCAACTCCATCAGAGGTGGATGGGAGTACGGTGTATCTGCTTCTGAGTCCTGGCGATCATGGCACCCTCACATAGTAGATGTTCAACAAAGGATTCTTAGAGGTCAAAGGATGACAGACATACTAATCCACCTAGCTAGAAGTTTGAAGTGCTGAAAATAGACAAACCCCACCCTAAGATCATTGGTGGGTAAATTTCCCTGCTCAGTGTCTTGCATGCTTGTTGCTGATGTCTGACATGTGTCCTTAATCACATTTCCCATCTAGGGTCAGATTATTAGAAAATAACATCCTGCTGAGCACTTTTCAGGGGGAGAAGGGAAGTGAAGCTTTCAGACTTAATTGTGGCTTAAGAAAGGCATTGTCTCTTCCTTCAAAAAAAAGAAAGAAAGAAAGGCAGTGTCTATACTGAGGTTAGTGTAGTTATCAATGAAGTTAGTAAAAAATGATCGGGGAGAGGGCTCAGGTGCTGTTGATAGAAACTATGCTCTGTGGTTGTTTATAGAAAAAAAGACTTGTGTACTATAAAGTTCTTAGCCCGCTGGCAAAGAACTAGTCCCCAAACTCAGCCTTATGACAACCTGAAATGCAAGTGAGGAAGGAATTTCTTTCTTTTTGTTTATGATGGAACAGGGGATTGAACTCAGGCCCTTGCACTTGCCAGGCAAGCACTTATTCTACTGAGCTAACTCCCTGGCCCCGAAATTTATTTCACTCAGCAATCTGAATGAGGATGGGGCCAGTGTCTTTACAGGACATCCAGAGAAAGATTTTATTTTAAATCACTCTAATGAAAGTCAGTTATAGGCATGCCATCCATTACTAAATGAGTATGAAAAATTAATTTCATGCTTGTCTCTTCTGGTAACTCCCTTGGCTGAAGGCATCAGAAAAGCAAAAACCAGGAAGATGCAAGAATGCGAGTAAGCACTTAATCCAGCTGAACAAGCACCGACTTCAGTGCTTTTGTTGTAGTTATTCCATCCTCAATGAAGGCTTTTTAAACCAGAGCTTTTCTGTATTTTGTTGTCTTCTGAAATCACAAAATAATACCTTTGTGTGTATATATTTATTCATTAATCATTCTACAGAGATATACTGAGCACGAAGCCTGGAGTTAAGGAATATAATGGCAGTCACTGACAGCAAGATTTCCCTCTGGTGCAGGTGTCGATGGAATTCAACCGACTTTTATAAATCTTGCACAGGGCTCATGGTAATCTACTAGCCACTACTTGAAATATAATATTCTTTCTCCTAAGCCTGTCTGACTCATATAGTCACAAAATCACTTTTATTGTAAGAAAATGGACAATCAGATGAAAAAGATGTTTTAGAAAAGCAGCTATCCTGTGGTATGTGGAACAAATGCTAATCTGTTGAATTTCATGAAAGACAGCTGTAATTTGAGTTGAAAATATAAAACATGTCACAATTTTAATTAATTCAGAAAACTGTTATTGCCAATGAAAATTCCAGATCTCTATACCTAATGAAAAGATCATTATATTCTGGTAAAATAACAGAACCTTAAAACCAAGTGAAGCACCAGGGCTCTAAAATTTAGTTGTCTATAAACAGGAACATGAAGCCTTAAATTCACATTAGAATACTTAATAGGCATCAAATTTAGGGAGTCTATAATCTGATTAAAATTTTTAAGGTCAGCTTATCCTTCTTTTGAAATTTCTAGGCTTCTTAATTATAAACTGCTACAGTAGCAGTGAGCAATCAGATTCATGAAAGACTGAAGAGCCATAGGAAGTCATTAGGACATTCATATCATTAAGATGGCTTTATAATCTGCCTTGATGGAAATGCAGTTCACAGGCCAGTTTTCAGGCTGGCCACTGCTATGTGACCATCTCCTTTCAACTCCTCCACATTCTGATCACACCTCAAGGTCATGGGATTCTTGGAGAAAGAGGGTCAGAAGGCTGCTGGGGCTGCTACAGCACTGAGGCCCAGGGAGACACTGTTTCTGAGTATTGGACCGGGAAGGCAAACCTGATGGGAAAGATTCCTGATCTTGATCAACTCCGATAATACTCACTGGTGGTACATGAGTAATAAGACTGACCAGTGGCTTGGTGATGCTTCTGAAGCCGAGTAAACAAGTAGCCATGGCCTGGTGGATCACTACGAGTCCAATCTAGGAGTGAAACCCTGAACACTCTGTAGATTCTTCTGTAAAATATAAAACAAAACAAAACACCCCAAACATTCAAAGAATGTTTGACTTTTCTTGCCCCAGATGTGGTGTGCTCAGAACGGGTGATAATTTTGCCCTTATCAGGTCACTTCAGCCGTGGAAGGTCTGATGCCTCCCTGGGGAATTATTTTGTGGAAGTGCTTAAAGACAACATTAGTTTCTTTCACTTAATTACATCACAGATTATCACTTGGAAATTCTCTAAGCAATTAGAGCCAGTGATTCTTATTTATTGCTGCTGCTTAATACTAGCTACACTGCAGGAGATACTGTAAAATATCAGTGTACATTTGTCTTCCAAGTGGATCCAAAATATCCAACACTATGAATAGCAAAACAGAATTTGGAAAATGCATTGCATATGTATATAAATGCACATATATTTTAAATGTGCACACAAAAAATAAAAAATTTTAGGGCCTGGGATTTTGCCATAGGGGAAATTTAGTTCCTAAATTTATCTTTAAGTCAGAGAAAATGTTGTCTTAAGAAAAACACTGAAGGAAAGGGATAATTTAAGAACATCATCAGTTCAATTGGTAAAGATGAAAAGAAAAAATTTAAATGTTCAGTCTCTGGAAAGTTCTAACTCAAATTTTCCCTCTTGCCTTAATCCTTGCCTGTTAAAATTTGTGTCATTACCAGTACATTTTCTATTAATAAGGGTAAAAGGGATAGTTTTCTTAGCTCTATCTGTGCAAAATATTCCCAAGTAGATCTTGACCTTTCTGTTTCTTTATTCATGTTTAGGAATCAGGAAGTGTGCACTCCTTTCCTAACTACTTCACTGGGTCTTGAGGCAACGCATGAGTTCCTGAATTAACCACTGACTATAGAGACCTTAAGATTGGAGAACTTCAGACAGTTTGTGAATTAGGACTAACACTGACTCTTAGAATGGACTGACAGTCCAAATAGAATGAGGCAATTGACAGCTAGCAGAAATCTTTGATTACCCAGGAACTCTCAATTGGAGATAGGATCATCTCCTCTCTACTTGGTAGTGTGTATATGGAGAGGATTCATTACTGATTTTCACAATATATTTTGGACTGAGGCTAGCAATTAATTACAATCTTTAAGGTACAAAACAAGTCCCAGATATCTATTCTAAATGTTACCAACCTCTTTATCTAGGGGAATTGAAATTCATTCTCAGAGAAGTTCAATAAAAGTGCACACAAGTAATTGATTGCACTGTGGAAACAATGTTCCTGATTCCTACACCAATGTGTCTGTCTGGTTCTAGGACTCACAAAACAATCAAAGGAACAAATGCCCTCTCAATTTAGAGGCTAAAAACTGTATGGAATTCATCATATTTCTTCTTTCTTCCTGTCTACATAGAACATTCTTCCCCATTCTGTGCTCTTCACTGGGCCGATTGTCATCATCTAAGACTTGGACAAATGTCACTTTCTTACAGAACCATTCCTGCCTAAAGAAGTTTCAGAATATTGGTGACGCCCTGCACCTTGACTAAATCTAAGCCTCTTTTTTGGCCTGGTTTCTGCAAAGAATCCTGCCAAGCCACTTTATTGGTGACCCCCCACCTGTATAGCCCATCGAATTCCTCTTTCCCTTCACCCCACCCTTGACATCTAGCCAGTTCCTCTTAATGATTTTCTATCCACACTGTCACTCAGCTATTGGCTACAAACCCTCAGTTGGCCTTGTGGCTTCAGTCTGTCTCCTCTGTTACAGCAGCCTTGACCCACGCTGCAGTAGTCTTTGATGACATCTCCCTGCCATACTTAACATCAGGTAAATAAGTTTTTAATGGCATAATAAACAAATATCTGATGAATTTCTGACATGAGCTGCATAGATAAAGGTGCTTACTTGGAAAAGTTGGTCTGAAAGCAAAGAGAGAAGTCTGGTGGATGAACTCAAGGAACTCCTAACTGGATGACTTCAGTCGAAACTGGGCTTTTCCTTCTGTAAGCAAAATCAACCCAAGAGGCTCCCTGTTACTTCCAAGGACTGACTCTGAGGGAATTTTACTGCCTCTATGTGTGCTAATGAGCTTTTGCTAAGGCCAAGATGACCAATTGTGTCAATCTATAAAACAGGAAGGAGTTAGGCTCTCTGAAGCTTGGAGGATATCCTTGAGGTACTTAATTTACAAAGGAGACAAGCTGGCATTTTGGGATTATATGAATGAAATTATGGCTAAGATACTAGCAAGGAAGGAAGGCAGATCCTTTCAGTTAGTATTCCACACTCAGTGGATGATTCATTTTTACTAATATATGCATTCTTCACTGATACATTTGTTTTTATTAAAAGCCTGACTAATTCTCTTAGAACTGAGTTTGCCAGGAAGTGCTTATTCTACTGAGCCATCTCTCAGGTCCTAATTCTCTTAGAGAAAAGAAGTCACCTGTAACATTTACTGCTTATTCAGAAAGAAGTTGCTGATTCCTCAAGAATCAGTAGAGTTGTTGTTTGCTGCTTCTCACCAGATACCATGGAAAGATAGTAAGTCACTGATGTGTGATAAAGAAACACAGTAAATGTTTAAACTTTTATCATTCATTATAGTAAAAGAAATATTGGCAATAATTTCCCTTGAATGGCTGATCAGATAACTCGGAGACCTAAAGCCTGCTTAGGCAGAGCACAGGGACCGGGGCTCTATCCTTGGTACCACAAACCATGCTGGTTTGCCCCCAGCGTGGGCTGAGATGGAGACTGAGACTGGGGGTGGTGGTGTGCACTTGTAATTCCAGCACTTGGGAGGCTGAAAATAGGAGGATCACTACAAGCTCAGTCTGTATAGTGAGGCCTATAGACCCTGTACTAAATACATAAACAAACCCCAAAACCCAAAAAATAAACCCACAGAAAATAACCCTCCCTGAAATTCTTCCCCTCACTTTGATCACACGTATTCCATCCTTCTTGCCATTTTCTGAAATAATTCTAGAAACTCCCTTTCAAGTTTTGTGCTGTTGTTGGTGCCTTGACGTCTTGAATCCATTCAAAATGTTTGCTTCTCAGAGTCATTTTGAATTTGGAGAACAAGGCAGAAGTCAGATGGTGTCGCAACTCAGGAGTAAGGTGAATGAGACACCATGGTGTCTGGGAAGAGGGACTGCACCAAGCACTTCCAGTTAAGTCAGGACACTGAAGCAGCTATGAAGACACTCTTGAAAGATTTCCAGAACTTATTCAGAAAGTGGAAAAAAATGATAATATGCATGTTCAAAGGGAACATGCATATTTTGAGGGGAATTAATAGCCATGTGTTTTATCTATAATAAAACTTTTTATTTTTAATTTAAACAGTCATCATAATTTTTTAAAATCACACCTCTATCCTAGCCTACTGCAAAATTGAAGAGGTTATTATACCTATTTTTTATTCCTCCACCCTAACTTTGAAACTTAACAAAAAGAGGATTTCTTCTCAATTTATAAGGCAAAAGTAACCTGGACAGAACTATCTTAGAAGGACACAGAGCTTTGTAGCTTATAGATCAGAAGCTACAGTTCGGTATAGCTGACCTTCTCATGGTTTGGCTATAGAGGAAAGAAGCCCAGGTTACATCTGCTAATCACCTCATATGCATCAGGTACCACGTATCAGCTATTCCATACACATCACCTCTTTTGCCTTCAAAGTCATCCATCCTACAGGGTAGATAGGCATTAGTGAGAAAAATAGAGAGCATGGCTCAGTGGAGTCACTGTGGGACAACTTTATAGCAATGTGATAAGCAGAGGTCAGAACATAGCAAAGTTGCAACAAGGTTAGACCAGAGAGTACAGGCTGTCCTCCTAGAATAATGGCAGATTATGGGACTCTGACACCAGTCCTCCTCCAGAGTCAGTTTTCAGCTCTTTGGAGAAGTGCTGCTCTGAGAACTACCTTCCCCTCAGCTATATGTCTGTCACCTAAGTCTGCCCCCAGCTCAACTTCTTTCTTCTTTTAGTTTCTTCTTAGCCTCTGCCTCTCCAGAAGCCCCATCCTTCCTTCTCCCTGCAGTGGAAATTATAGATGAATTAGAAACTTTTACATTTTGCTGTAGATTGATCCATGTTTCTGCATTAAATGTGTGCACACATACATCCCTCTTCCTAAGAACAGCAAGGCCAGTGGGGAGCTGGCCACTTGAGCTATGGGGCTTGAGTAATGACTAGGCCCCAGACTTTCCCCCAAGATCTTAGTGCTCAGCATCCTGCTCCCCTCCACACAAGCCTTCCCAAATCCCCCAGGCCTCCCCAGAGTGGCCCTGCAGAGTGGCAAGCTACCTTGGGAGTTGCTTGATCTAGAAAGCAAGGGAGATTCCACCTTGCATAGGACAGAGTGGTTAGTGGTTGATAACCCAGATGCTTATGAGGGTCAGGTAGGACACTGAATAGATGAAGCAAACTGGGGACATAGGCCATGTGTTTGCCATCACTATTCTGAACAGAGAATTGAACTCTGATAAGTAATCAAGGTTTTTTCATAGGCTAATTATATGTGCTTAATTATGGCTTTTTCGTGATTCAAGGTGATCAGTCTTATTTACCTTGGCTCAGAGTCCTTACAAGTAAGTGGATTTAACAGTATTTTCTGGCATCATTAAACAGAAATTACATCTATATTACAGAAATCATTAAGTTTTCTTTTCCCTAATTCTTTAGCACATGCCAATTTTACGAGGTCTATGAGCTTCATTATGGGTGGTAAATATAATCAAGTTACACGAATCTAGTGTCTTCTCTTCTACATATTTGTATGGTTGGTCCTTTAAATGAGGACAGTTTATTTTATTTATTTACTTATTTTTTTGGCAGAACTGGGGATTGAACACAAGCCCTTGCCCCTGCCAGGGAAGCACTTATTCTACTGAGCCATCTCCCTGGCCCAAGGACAGTTTATTTTTGCAGTCCTAATAAACCATAATCTGCAAAAGAAGGTATTTCTCAGACAGTCTAGATTAGGGTGGTATGGCTGGAGTCAAAGATATTTCTCAAAGCAAAATTTATGAGCAGTATTTTACACATTGACATAATTTTGGAAAATAAAAACAATCTGTAAGTAAGGTATGTGAAAAGGAAAGAATATAAATTAGAAGAGTTTAAACTTTAAAAATATAATAATACAAATTTTCAAAGTTACAGCAAAAGTTAGCTTAGAAAATTCAATGCACAATGTGTCCTCCATGTCCACAGGCTTCACATCCTTGGATTGCACCAACTACAGACCCAAACTATTCAAAAAAGACAAAGAAATCTATGTATTTATCATGTACATTTTTCTTGTCATTGCTCCTTAAACAATGCAGCACAGCAACTATAACATAGAGGTGACTTGAAATATGTCATCTCTGGGAACAAAGCCTAGAAAGGCAGTCATGGGTTCTTTGAAGCCATGCTAATATGCTGAGCTGTGGAAGGCTCAAGTCATCAGATTCGGACATCCCAAGTCCTGTGGATAACCCACTACTATTGTGGACTACTAGACTATATCGGAATATTTTGCTGAATTCATGCATCTACAATATTTGGATGACAATGGAATACCCATCTCTGATAAAACTAAACAAAAATAGTTATAAATGAAGGACAGTTTTGTATCTATACATACAAAATAGTTAGGATAGATATATAGCTGTGGGGGACCACCTGAGCAGCTATCCTTGAAAGAAAAGCGACTATCTTCATTTTGACTGTGTCTGATCCTATTTCCTCATATTGTTATGTACGGAGCTGGCTAGGACTTCTGTTTATCCTTCAATTGGCCTTAAGCAATGTGTATTGGTCTAGCTGAGGTGCTGGTGATAGTCTTTGAAGGTGGCATGTGTGTTTCCCTGGTAAGCCTGCTGCTCCTTAATGTGAGCTGGGTGGAGACAGGATGGTAGAGCTAATGTTCCGCGCTGCCAGCTAGGATCGAGCCTGGAGATAGAGGCTGTGACTTCCTGGGGCTTGAAAGACTACATCAAAGCTGAAGCCCTAGACTGCTCAAAACATTAAATACTATATAATGCAGATTACTCTCTCTGCGTATCCTCTCTGCATATGGCAGAGGTAAATGTAGGCCACCCACCTTTTCAGCCCACGGTAGTCACCTACTTCCCACAATTCTCAATCAATTCTCAAGCCACTCCCTCACTGAATAAAAACCGGGTGAGGCCCTGATTTGCTCTCTTGGTTCCGGAAAGCCATGTCATGGCAGAACTTAGAGCCCCTAGACTCCTCGATGATTAAAAATATAATTTAGTGTCCTCATTTTCGCCGTGGGTTGCATGGAAAGTGGTAGATTGGAATCAACTTGATGGGATGTCATGGATGGACTATAAGCAAATGTAGGACTTATCCTTGAGAGATATGATGTTTGGGCAACCCAAACACCAGGAGCAAATTAAGTAGATTTTGGCTGGCAGACCCTGGAAGGTATGTAGAGAAAGGTCAAGTATAACTAAAAGCTAATAAAGAGAATGCTGAAGAGCCTTCAATACCATATGCATGTCACACACAGAATATAATATAATTGCGTATCAATCCAACTTGATATGACTGAGTTAGGAAGGGAAGAAGGTTAGAGCAAACAAAGAACACTTCTCAAATATTTGAAGAGTGCATTCTCTTCTTGTTTTCTCCTTATTGGGTTTAGAAGAGGCCAGCTCTTATATTTCTATTTGAAATATCCAAACAGAAGTAAAATATATTGGCATAAGTGACTGTTCACAATATAAATGAGATTTTTAAAAATAAGTTTCTCTGGTGATTTTAAGATATACAGAGCTTTAGAGCTCTTTCAAAGTCTTTATCCTATACATAAGAAAAAAATAGAGCTCATAGGACTTGGCTAATAAATATCAGAGCAGAGATTTGAGTCTCAGTTTCTATTTATCCCAGTGGAAAGGAACCTAAAGGATCATCTAATTCCTGGATGGCCAGTGGAGTTGGTTTTTGACAGCGTTTTACGAAGAGTCAGGCAAACAAAAATTGGAAGATTCTAGTGATGCCCTCACCATTTAGTTAAATAATTGTCAACATCTTGCTGAGTTGCTTCTCTATATCCACGTGAGTGTGGTTTGTGGATACAGGGAAGGGGAGCTGAAAGTCCAACATACCATGACTTGGTCCATGTAGCCTCCCTACAAGACTTGCCCTGTGCAGTGTCCTCAGTTTTCAATCAGCCTATTGTTTTCTTCTCAATGCCATTTTAACTTTTCCTCTTCAACTAGAATTAGACCCACAGGGTTGGTTGGTTTCATGCTGACTCTTTCTAGAAGAGTAATTTATAGATGAAGTTATGCCAATAAACTTGAATTCACCGCTAAGTCTGACTAATGTATGGCTGCTGCAGAGGTCTTGTTGAGAAAGTGGAAGGCTCTCCCAAAGCTTATCAGAAGTTGGTGCCAGGATAAATTTATGTGGGCATGTGTGATAATGGAGCCAGATTCATAGTCAAAAAGATCAGGGAATTGTGGGGGCAGGCAGAGCTAGGGACTCCAGGGCCTGTACACTGCACTGTATTACCAGCCCTTCTTATTTTTTTATTTTGAGTCAAGTTCTGGCTAAATTGCTTGATTGCCCAGGTTGGGCTCAAACTTTCAATCTTCTTGCCTCAGACTCCCACAGCTCTGACAGAAAAAATTAAAATTGAGATCATCATAGATTTATATGCAAATTAAGAAAAAAGAGAAAACACAAGTCAACAAAATTAAGAATGAGATGAGTGATAAACATAGGTCCTACAACTGTAAGAAAGAAAATGAAGGAGTGCTATGAACTTTTCATCAGAAATCGACAACTCAGAAAGCATGGAACAATTTTTCAAAAACAACAAAATACTCAAATTCAACATGAAATAGATAAACAGTATAGCTCCATATCCTTAATGTTATTTTACAATAATGCCATTTTACACTTTTGAAAAAGAAATTTTCAGTTCTACATGGTTCCAACAGAGAATTTTACCAAACACTTAAAGACAGATTAACATCTAGTTTACTTAATTTCTTCATCTGTGTTGTTTTTCTAAGTCAGCTTTTTGCATTGATTTTCTTTGTTTTCCTACTTTTTTTTGTAGCTTTTAGGGGAAGATCTACAGGGTGTTGAGGGTCTCACTAGATCAGACTTGTAGTGATCCACCTATTTACAGCCTCCCAAGTGCTGGGATTACAGGTATGTGCAACCATGCCCAGTCTCAATTGCTGTCTCAGTGTGCCCTGGGGGCAGGGCCAGTACCCCAGGCCTGGGGAATCAAACCCCTTGGCCCCTGCACCTGCTTGCAGGCATTTTAATCTACTGAGCTATTTGGCCGGCCCTTATTTTTCTACTTTCAATTTCATAGATTGCTGTTTTTTTTTTTTTTTCCTTCTTGCTTTGGTTTCATTTTACCACATTCTTTCCTAGTTTCTTGAGGTAAGAACTTAGATATTTGCTCTAAGATTTTTCCTCTTCTTCATCTCTGTGTTTGCCTTTCAGCCTGTTTTAGCTCCATCTTACCCATGTGGAAATGTATGTAGTTGTATGAAATTTTAATGTTTTCTTAGATCTATGAGTCATTTATATTCTATAATTTCCTGAATTTTTCTGTTATTGACCTATTATATGATTCTGTTATGGTCAAAGAGCATACTTTGTATGATTTCATTTACTTTAATTTGTTCAAGTTTACTTTATGGCCTCACATATGTTCTACCTTGGTGAGTGTTCCAAAGTGAAAAATGTGAACTGTGCTGTTGTCGGGTAGAATGCTCTATGAATATTAATTAGCTCTTGTTGCTTGGTTTTGCAGCTCAGATTTTCCCTCTTGCTGAGAGGAGGCATTGAAGTTCTCAGCAGTAATTGCAGATCGATCTATGCCTCCTCTAAGCTTTGTCAGTTTTTGTTTCATGTGTCCTGAGACTTGTTTATTTTGCCTACATTTAAGGCATTTATGTCTTCCCAGTACATCAATCCTTTTATCATTATGGAATTTTCTTTTTGTCTATACTAATTTCCTTTGCTCTGAATTCTACTTTGTCCTAACGTAGCCATGCCTATTTTCAAATTCATCTTTTATTACCTATATTCCCTCATCTTTTTATTTTCAGTCTACCTAGGTAGCTGAATTTCCAGTGATTTTCTTGGAGTATAATATTGCTAGGGCCTATATTTTAAATTAGATACACTGCCTTTTGATTGATGCATTTAACTGCCAACATTTTACAAGATTTTTGTTGTAAGATACCTTCTGTCATTCCATTGATTGCTCTTTGTTTATTTTCTGTGATTATTCTTTGTCTCTCTTTTCTTTCTTCTGTGTCATTTAATTTGAGCAACTCCGCCTTAACTCTCTGCCAGTGCTTCTGCCTGGCCTGGGTGATTTTCATGGTGGCTGCAATGACAAGCACTGTCTGTGAATCCTGAAAGCCTCCTCAGGCCTGTCACTTTTCCCTCTTTGGCATCATGGTCTTGGTTATGACTGATGAAGCTTGTAAGATAAAGAGGAATCCTTTTGTGCACCTGTATTTCCATTCTTGTTCCTCCTGCCTGAGCCTATAAAAGTCTTTTTATTTTTATTTCCTGTTTGAATAAGTTTCTTCATCCTATTTTTAAAGGATAGATTTAACAGGAACATAGTCATTGTTAGAAGAATGTTCTGTTTTTTTATTTTTATTTTTAAAAGATAGCATCAGCATATAGAGAAGCTATCATTGACTGTTCTCTAGCTCTTGAAAAATATTGTCTCTTACTGCCTCCATTGGTTCAGATGAAAAATTCTAAGGTCACTTGAAATTGCGCTCCTCTACATATAATGTGCTGTTTCTCTCTGGCCATCTTGAAATATTTCTCTGCAAGTTACAGGTTTTCAGTTACGATGCCTCTTAATTTGTTTTGTCCTGTTTGCGATTATCTTGTTCTTTGGACTGACAAGTTCACATTTTTCACTGGGTTTGGGGAGTTTTCAGTCTTTTATTTCTTCAAATCATGATTCAGTGTACTCTTTCTTTCCTCTCCACCAAACCATCAGTCATGTTAGTGCTGGACCTTATCACATTCTGCTGGCCTGAACTCTGCTTTTTTTTGTATCTATTTTCTTGGCTTCATCTTGGATACATGCAATCCTGAAATTTACTGTGCCTGTCTTTTTTCTTCTTCTTTTCTTTGTTATTGAGGTTAACTGGTAAGGTATGTAAAGTTTCTTTTATTACATTTTTCAGTTCCATAATTTCCACTTGCTTCTCTTTTTAAAAATTAATATTCTCTAGGCATGGTGACATGTACCTGCAATCCCAGTGCTTGGGAGAATGAGGCAGGAAGATAGCTGTGAGATCAAGGGCATCCTGGGCTACAAAGTGAGTTCAAGGCCATCCTGGACTGCATAGAGACACCCTGTATCTGAAACCAAATCAAACCAAACAAAAAAGCTAACAATATTTTACTCAGTTTTTCTTTCTATTCATTCAAGATTTTTAAAATTTATAAAGCAAGCACCTATAGAAATTTTTGTTAGATAATTCTATCATCTGATTCATCTCCTTAAAAATATTATTATTATTATTACTATTATTTTTGCTTGATTCAGGGTCTTGCCATGCAGGTTAGACTTGTGAGGTTTTGGGGCTGGCACAGTGGGGATGGCACAGTGTGCCTGGGGTTCAGGGTGGCACAGCATGTGATGTGGTACTCAGGATTGAACTTGGGACCTTGCACTTGCCAGACAGGAACTTAGATTGCTGAGCTATCTCCCCAGCTACTGATTCATCTCCTCTAAGTTGTGATATTCTCAGTTCTGGGGATAATGGGAGTGAACATTCAGTTTTATCTGAACATTTTGAGTATTATTGTATGTTGTAAGATCCTGTGTTATTTTTAAAACTTTTGTTTAAGCAGTGTCCCTAAGTTAGGTACCCTAGTCTCAATCTCCTTGGGTGCTGTGTGGCTCCAGCGGAGGTGTCCCTTCCTGAGCATCTGTGGTGTTAGTTTGGGCTGAGTGAACTTCCCTGTGCTGATGTAGCTCGCACTGGCCCCTGCTGGCCTTCTCTGGGATGGGGAGGAGTTTCCTGGGCTGCAACACTGGGTGGAGAGGTGGAGATTTTGGGGTTTTCCTACGGATGTTCTCAGGCTGCCTCAATATTTCTAGGCAGGAACAATCTCAGGTCCACAGGGCTGAAGGTCTCCCAGAGCAGGACTCTCTGCTGTGCATGGTTCCTCTTCCCAGTTCTGTCTGCTTGTCATAGTGTCACCTCTGAGTTAATACCTTGCAGAGCCAGCACCCTCTTCTAAATTGAGAATAGCTCAGCTGCAGACCTTTATGAGCCAAACATGGAACAACGGTTCCATGGAGGATTTAGAGCTTCCAGGAAGCCCCCTGTGTAGGGTCCTTAGAGGAATATAGACATGAACTACTCGAGACAAGGGTCAGATTCAGGGTATATTCCTAAAATGGTTTAAAGGGAAAACAATTTTCTGGTTAACTATGAGACTAATCACATTTTCCTGGAACAGAGAAGTACAAGCATCTATGGCACTCCAAGCTTACAAATGCCTCAAGTATATTTAGGAACTTTGATCAGTTTACCCTGCTTGCCAGATCCTCGGGATCCCTGCTCTCTTTGCCTCCACAGCCAGAACCCAGTGTGGAGGCCTTCCCAGGAAGCGACGGGTGTTCGAGGCTTCTACATTCCCTCTAAGGATGACAGGAGATCACACAGTGATCTAGATTCCACTCAGCTGTGCGTCCTGTGCATCCTCTATATACATGGCAAGTGCCGTGTTCACTTGTGCTTTGATATTAGTGTACATAAAAACGGTAAACTAAAATAGTAGAATGTTATGAAAGAGGAAAAGAGAATGCATTTTCTAAGCTATCTGCAGTCTGACAATTGTTTCAGTGTGTGTGTACACTGAGCAGGATGCTAGATTACAGCATCAGTTTATCATCAGAGTAATAAAAACTGCCCTTCGGGAGCTGAACATTTTCTAATGCTTTATTGAAATAGTTCCCCTATGCAATGCATTATCATGGCATTTTACAATAAGAGATAAGTATGCTCAATAACAGCATCAGTTAATGTCAGCTATCCAGGTGTGCAAGAGGAATGGAGCACTTGGGAATGGCGAGAAGCGAAGGAGAGCTCCTGAGAGGTACTGGCGAGCCTGACTGTGAGAGAAGCAGACAGCAAACCATGTGGGACACCTAAAACCCTGCGGTGGCCAAAAAGCCACCAGGAGCAGAACAAGTAAAAAGAAGATGCAGTTTAATGAGTTTTAATTAACTTAGTATTCCTCAGACTTACTAAACTAAACTGAGATAAAAGTAAACCTTCCTAAAAAAAATTCCTTGTATGGCAAAGAGATGATATGTTTCAATGTTTCAGTTCAGGGATGAGTCGGAGGCAATTTAGGTGACACTCGCTGGCAGTGCATACCTGTGCCACGTTTGGGGAATGTTAGAGACCCAGGAGGCAGTCTTACAAAGCAGTAGTCCATTCCATGTGTAACTTTAATTTATGTAGCCTTGTTACAGATAGACATATTTTTTTGTTGGCATTTCTGAACCAAGAGAATTTGGGGCTGTGGGGCCAATTATACTAAAATTGCAAGTCACTTCAGATTGTTGCCTACTGATTCCAAATTGGAAATTGGGAGCATTCTGAGTATGCAGAGTAACAATCTAACAGGAAAAAATAAAACAAAGAGCAATGACAGCAAGTGCCACCCTACGTACCCCCCAAAACAACAGAAACCACTTACGCATTTCCTGCCCATCTTATCTGGACCTTCCTCATTTAACTGGGCGGCATCAGCCAAAACAGGCTCCCATACAGAGGTCTCAGTGACATCCTTGATTTTCCTTCTTCCTCCTCTCACTCATGACCCATTCAAAGGCCAAATCATGTTGGTTCTCCCTCTGTCTGGTTTATTTTTCTCTTGTTTCTGGTATAAAATACCCAACACTCAAAATTAAGGAAGCAAAGGTCTATTTAGCTCTCCCTTTGTGGAGATTTTAGTGTGTGATTTGCTGGCTCCAAGGCAGAGCAGCACATGGCAGGTGGCAGCAGTTCATGGCAGTGGAAAAACAGTGAGGAACAAAGGGACAGACAGTGGCTGAGCCAGCTAGCAAGCCTCTCTCCCTGCGTCACACTGTACTCAGGTTGCCCACCCCAGGAAGGATGTAGCACTCACACCCATAGTCCCAGCATTGGATCACGAATTAATCATAAACTCTACAAGATGCCCCATGACTTCCTGCTGCTTTGTGGGGACAACATGGAACAAAACATAACGCCTCATAATTGTATTTTCACTTTTAAAAATATATTATTATTTTAATAGATAAGTAAAATTTCAAGGGAATATGTCTATGACATGAGTCCAGGCAATAGTTTTTGTGACCTCAAAAGCACAGACAACAAAAAACAAAACTGACAACTAAGTAAGGTTGCACAAAATGAAAACCTTCTGCTCAGCCAGGGAAATGAGCTGCAGAATGGAAGGACAGCCATGGGGAGAGGGAAGGATCTATAGACCAGGCATTTACTAAGGGGTTCTATCAAAAATATTTAAGGTATTCAAACAGCTCAATAGGAAGGAAACAAATAACTTCATGAAATGAATAAAGAATTTAAATATAAACCTTTCTCCAAAGAAGACACACAAGGGGCCAATAGGTTCATGGGGAAAATGTTCAGCATCACTATTTTTTAGGTAAAGGCAAATTAAAACCACAATAAACATAATTTGTTAGACTAGTCATACCTGTTAAGTAGTCATGAAAAAGTATATGAAAGATAATAAGAATGAACAAGAATACAGAGCAAAAGGGACCCTGCCCACTGTTGGAGGAAAAATAAATTACAGGCAAAGCACTATGGAGGTCCATAGACATACTAAAAATAAAATGCTCCATGGTCCAGCAATATTATTAATTCTTGGAATATATCCACAGGAAATAAAATCATGTTGGAAATATATGTGCACTCTGATGTTCGTACCACCATCACTCACAGCAGTGAAAATAGGGAATCAACCCAGTGTCCATCAACAGATGAATGGATAAAGACGTTGTGGTGCATATACACAATGGAGAACTGCTTGGACTTTTAAAAAGAAGAACATCATGTCACTTGAAAAATCTGGATAAGTGTGGGGGGCAATTCAGGCACAGAAAGACAGGTATTAATTCAGCTCACTCATAGGCAGCAATGAAAAGAGTTGAACTCATAGAAGCAGAAAATATCACGGCAGTTACTAAGGAGTGTGGGTGATGGTTGGACAATACAAAGTTTCCACTAGACAAGAGGAGAGAGTTCAGTAGATCTCTATTCACAGCATAGCGAATAGAGTTAAAGACAATGTATAATGAATTTTACAATTGCTGAGGATAGATTGGAAGCACTCTCCTCCATGAAGTTGCAATGTAATATACATGGTAATAAGGTTTATTTAGCCATTCCAGAATGTATACACATTTAAAAATTGTGTTATATCCCCAAAATATATATTTAATTTGATAAGTTAAAGTAATAATAAAAACTTAATTGTGTATGTTAAGTGTACATCATGTTTGGAAATGCTTTGTAGGATGGCTATAAAACATACATTTGACATCAACTAAACAAATATATAAAAATGCAATAAATGTGTACATGATGTTGTAGAATAGATCTCATGAATATAGTTATTCTATCTAACTGAAAGTCGGTATCCTCAACACCTGTGTACCCAGCCCCTGGTATCTGTGAGGTTCTTGTGTTTTCGGTCTCGCCTTTCACAATTGCACGTGTGTCTCTGCAGCTCTCCCCGACCATTTGTCTGTTGCAGTCACCTCCACTGCAGCAAGTAGACTCAGGACTTGTCTCTTAGGTTCTCATTCTTTAATGCTCCAATCATCCTCATCCCAAAAGACAGAGGAAACCCCATAGGAGACAGAACTGACCAGATGCTCCATTGCTTGAACTTTTGTGGTCTCCCACCGCTCTGGCAGTGACTGCAGAGCTTCCCAGTGTTCTGCCTTTACCCCTCCTCCATATCATCTCAGCAACTCAGGGCCCCGAATGCCCTCTTTGAGATTTGTGTCCTTATACAATAGTCATGCAGCACAGGAAGACTGCTCTCTACACCACCTCTTGCTTTTCAGCCTCATTAGCCTTCTTAACCTTGCTGATCATACAACGACTTTTATCACTTGGAAACACACAGACTGCCACCTTGTTCTAGAATACTAACTCTTCAGCTCTTTCAGATTTTCATTTTAATGTGTGCCCTAGGTAACAATTCACCCTAAAGCACCTTGTTCCTGTTTCTGAACACCCATCACACTTGTGCTTAACAGTGAAGTGGGTTGATGTGTTCCTGCTGCTGCCAACAGAAGGGAAGCCTGTGAGTGAAGACCATATCTGATAGACTCTGCCACTGTGTCTCACATAGATGTTCATCAGTGTTCATAAAACAAATGCATCATGTCAGGCCTGGTGGTGCATGCCCGTAATCTTTGTACTTAGGAGGCTGAGGCAGGAGGATCTTTGTGAGTTTGAAGCCAGCCTGAACTGCATAGTAAGACCCTGTCTCAAAATGAGAAATAAGAGAGAATGGATCATCTAAAGAAAAAGGTTAAAAGTAGCTTACAAAGACTTAAGGAGAGGACCATGGGAAATCTCCCAGTAAGAGGTATTGACAAACAGAAATTGATCATGTGCTTCATTTAACTAATTAGAGATAGGCTAATGGTTGTCAGTAGGGTTTGAAAGGAATCTTTATTGTTATACTGCCATGGGCAAACACACTTACATAAGCCTGAAAGATCTCAAAAATGCTCTCATATTTGTTCTTTTCTTCACCTATTGCACTTTTTCTTTTCTGATCTTGACTTCTCTAGGCATGGGTAGTAGCTCTAAGCTGCACAGGTCTTACGAAACAGTGATCTTTTCCCACTCTGATGTGCTTATGCAATCAGTTTAGAGTAAGGATTGGGAAGCCTCCTGGGTAAAGTAATTCTGAAGAACATTTTACATTAAATGTAAAACATTCTTCAGTGGCATGCCCTGTATACAGGGAAACTGGAAGTTTGGTTTTTAGTAAATTTTTCTTAGGAATTGATGGACAAAGATTACCTTTAAGGCCATCATACCAATATGAGTTTAAATAGCCCAGAGGAAGGTTCAGTGCACTCTCACTCTAAAATAATAAAGAGCAGAAAGCAATGGAACAGTGAGGTCACTCTTGAGTTCATTCTGGCTAAGTTTCCTGAAAGATTTGCCTTCAGGACTCAGTCTAATGCCCTCCCTATCATCACCCCAGGGGACCCTGCTAACCCTAAGATTCAAGTTTTCCAACACCTGCTGCCCACACTTACAATCTTTCAAGCTAAAAAAAAAGACTACTAAATTCCCTTTCCTCTTCTCTTTTCTTTGCTCCATCTCTTGCCCTATTCTGTTTCTATTATTAGTCAAGGATGTGTTATTCAAAATCCCATTCTTTTTTCTTGCAGTGAAATAATATCCACATATCCTGTGAAGCCAGAGAGAGAGAGAGAGAGAGAGAGAGAGAGAGAGAGAGAGACAGAGAGAGAGAGTAAGAGAGACAGAGAGAGACAGATAGATAGACAAACAGAGATCTAAAAGGCTGTAATCAAGGAAGATTAAAAGAGCAGGTATGTTACACCAAATCTTTCACGTGTAATTGTTTCTCATCCAGAGCTTGGACACAACGATTCTGCTCCTGAGTACCCACTTGCTTTTAAAGAGTGTCCTCCACATCTGCAATCCTTCTGATCCTTCTGAGGGCCCTTCATCCTGTCAGCTTCCTAGGTAGGTGCATTTGTGCAAGTGTTCTTGAATATCACAAATGTCACCCTAATTTTTCTCTTAAGAATAAAAATTAAAATGCAAATATGATTCTATCATTAGCAGTATTAAGAGTCATGGTCAATGGTGGGAAAATATGATTATCACTAAGATTATGATAAAGAAAAATGTGAGTGATAAGTGTATGGGGCAGATGCTGCGGAGAAACCAAGCATGACTTCTGTCATCTTGGCTCCTGTGGATACATTTGAGAGCATCACTCTACAGTGGTAATCCATCCTCAGATACAGGTGAATGTCAGAACCATTTTTATCCAAAGGGTAGTTTAGAAAATCGTCACTATTACCATGAAAGAGGCGCTAAGAGGGAGGCATAGCCCAGACAAGCAAATCTAAGCCAAAAAAATGCACATTTACCCTTTAATAACATAGTAGCTTACACACACATAATTTCCTACTTTATCCAGTTCACCTGATACTTTCTCCTCTCATTGCGATAGTGCTGATATTTTTGCCAGTCTAGATCCTAGATAGTTACCTTTTGCAAAAACCTCCATTTCAAATGGGGAAATACCATGGTAAACATGAGGGTCTGAGTTCAATTCCCAGTTCTGCCAAAAAAAAAACCCCAAAAATCAAATGGGGAAATATTACTACATACAAAGAAGTCTCATGGCTAAAAAGTTATGGAAAATATTGAACCAAGGGGAAAAGTGTAACAGACTCCTTTAAGAGGAGAAAATATCAGTTTGAGATTTATTCATTCATTTATTGTACCAGACCCTATTCTCTATACTGGAATAGCTGAGATGGGAGGACAGCACTGAACATTTCTGTTTATACCACAAGAAGCCAGAACCAAGGGGTAAGTGGCTCGCTAAAGGGCTATGAAGTGGGAGGGGTTATCTCGGAAAACC
>PVKA01010678.1:47544-63743 GCA_004027165.1 Ctenomys sociabilis
TAGTGGAACTGGGGATTGAACTCAGGCCCTTGTGCTTGCCAGGGAAGTGCTTATCCCACTGAACCATCTCCCCAGCCCCTATTCAGGCTTAAAAAGAAGGAAATTCTGTAATTTTCCAGAACACAATGAATGTGAAAGACATTATGCTACTGAAAAAAGCCCAGTGTAGGATAAATACTATAGGTTACCATCCGTGTGGAATCTCAGAAGTTGAATACAGGAGCTAGGGATGGGGGCTGAGTAAACGTTGGTCAGAAGATACAAAATTGCAGTTAGACAGTTGGAATAACATCAAGAGGTCTATATTGTGGTGATTACACTTAATGATAATCAATTATAATTTTTTAAGCAGATTTCATGTGTTCTCCAAAAATCGTGAGTATGTGAACTAATACATATGTTAATGCTTGATTAGGTTATTCTGTAATGCACTAGTATTTCAAGACATCATGTTGTATACTATAAATATGCACAATTTTAGTTTGTAAATTGAGAGAGAGAGAGAGGCAGAGAGAGAGAGGCAGAGAGAGAGAGACAGACAGAACAACTCAATACTTCACAAAACGGAAGTTACTCTTTTTGTTCTTCATCTTTTCTATAGTCCAGCAACTTGCCTGAATTCTTGTATCTGCTTGCTGATAAGGCACTGACCAAACACCTCACATTACTGAGATAACTCTCAATTGTGTCTAGGGATTCTGGGTCACCTTTGAAGTAACTGGCTCAGTTGCTGTCCACGAAGGACATGTGGTGAGCCATGTCACAGCATAGAGGTTGCGGGGCTGCTAGCTGCCTATAGATGACCAGGCTCACCATGACACTTAATTGCTTAAATATAAAGATCCTTTGTAACCTGAATGAAATTCCAGGCAGCGCTGAGCTCAAGCTTTAGACCCCTGATCTGCATGTCTACCTGTGTCACACTGTGCACCAAAAACATTTCTCAGACTTTACCTGGTTCAAGTCATGATGTGATGTCTCAGTGGCTCACAAGGATAAAATGTGTGTGTGTGTGTGTGTGTGTGTGTGAATTCATGACAGCACTTCCTCTCTGTACTTGGTCCCATGAGGGAGAGCAGGTATAGACTCCCTGCACCAGTCTGCATGAGCATGGATCACTTCACACCTCCTTCAAAGCATGCCTAACTCCTTCAGATAACTAGGATTTCTGCGAAAAATAAACAGGTATACATTAGACCTATTTTGGCTCTATATTTTACCACTTGGTATGACCCATGAGCCAGCTAGGGAGGGAGCCTAGAGTCAGTGGAAACATGGAATCAGAGCCAAGGTCTCGGTAAATCTTCCCTGAGACTCAGCTTGGGAGATCCATGGGTGGTTCCCACTCTAGGAAGCAGAGATACTAAACACTACTAAGGAGTACAAGAAAATTAATAAAGTTAGGTAAAACTTGTAGAAAAAAAAACTAAAAAAAGAAAATAAACAAGACTCAATGTTATGCTATATATATAGACAGATTTAATCCAAAAGAAAGTCTTAGAATAGAAAACAGAAAACAGTATGTCATGAATAAGAGCCCCAAATAAAGAAGTACCTACTCTGTTTTCAGACAAAGTGGACTTCAAGCCAAAACTAGTCAAAAAGAAAAAGGCAAAAAATCATGGTATATTGATTTTTAAAAAGATCAATTGAGATCCGCCCAACCTGCTAGTGCATGGGAGAGCTTCTGATTTCTCCTGTACCCACTGGAACAAGAACAGAACAGCCGCATGAGAGAGAAATTTCCTTGCATTCTGGAGAAGCTACCCCGCACCTACAGAGCCAACACAGCCTGCCCTGCATGCCGCATCCGGCCCAGCAAAGGCCCAGTGTGGGGAGAGC
This sequence comes from Ctenomys sociabilis, assembly GCA_004027165.1. NCBI lineage: Eukaryota > Metazoa > Chordata > Mammalia > Rodentia > Ctenomyidae > Ctenomys > Ctenomys sociabilis. The sequence continues at coordinate 49,387 of PVKA01010678.1, forward strand.
TTCCAGTCCCTGTGCCTGTGGGAGCTCGCCGGAACTCAGACATGTCTCGTGAGTGAGACCCTCTACCTCACCCTCAGGACCCCTCCACACCTCTGGAACCCCTGTCCCCAAATCCATGAAGTGAGTGAGAACTTCTGTGATGCTCTCGTGACACACATATCCAGCTCAGCCCAGGCCCTGCCAGAGGGTGGGAGAGATTCTGCACTCCACTGTGCCTCCTGGGCCAGGGGCACATCAAAGGGGAACCACAGGTTCACTGTTGTGTCAGAGGGGCACAACAGGTTCACTTCCAAGGGCTGCAGCACGAAGGAGCTAAACACAACAGTTCCAAGCCAGGCATAACTGGATAAACTCAAACTTAATAGAGCTGCACCCGAATTTCAGTAGGTGCTAAGGTTATAACTGCACCAAATCTCTACACTAAAGGTCAGAGGTCAGTGTTGTACGAAATGATAAAGACAAGGAAAAAAATGCAATCTCACAGAAAAATATGGAGGAAACCCAATTTGAAAAAAAAAAAAACTTCTGCAATAAAAAAATTAATAACTGCTTCTAAAGAAGACATTGATAAAAAAAAATAGAGATTAGAAAAATGACAGATTCCTTAAATGAGCAGTACAGGAAAGAAATAGATCTCATGAAGCAGAGTCAAAGAGGTATAGAGGAACTTAAAATCTCAATTGCTAGCCTGCAAAACTGTGATTTGAATGAAAGTGAAGACAGAGTTTCAGATCTTGCTGGTGCAGCTAGTGAAAATGTAAGAAAAGATCTCTTAAAAACAACTAGGATGCAGGAAATAATAATTCATCACTTAGGAATCAATGAGAAAGAAGAAGTCAATAGAAATGATATAAAAAGAATATGGGCAGAAGTAACAGCAGAAAACATCTCAAATATGAGGAAACAATATGACATGCAGGTAACTGAAGCATGCAGAATGCCAAATAACTTCAACCCAACTAAAAACACACCGAGACATATGATAATCAAGATGGCAGAAATCCAACCCAAAAATAATATACTGAAAGCTGCAAGAATAGATGCATATCACATTCAAAGGAAAACACATCAGAACTATGGCCAGCTACTCTTCACAAACCATGAAGGCAAAAAGAACATGGAGCAGAGTACTTCAAGTCCTCTGTGAAAACAAATCCCAGGCCAGGCTACTACAACTGCCAAACTCTCTTTCAAGTTTGAAAGAAGTGAAATACTTCCATGAAAAAGAACAGCTAAAGAATTTCATGATGACAAAGCCAACTCTACAGAGACTATTGAAAGGTGTTTTAGAGAGGGACCAAAATGATCAGAGCTCCATGAACATGAACAGAATGAACTCACTAAATACAGTAACCAATTAAACACAGGACAAAAAGAAGTAAACAACAACAGGTAAATAACATGTCAACCAAAAGTCAACACATTTCAGTTACAACCATCAATGTAAATGGACTCAGTTCGGCAATTAAGAGAAATAGACTGGAACAGTGGATTAGGGAACAAAACCCAAAAAGAAAGACACTTAACTCATAAAGAAATTCATATGCTGAAAATCAAAGGACGGAAAACAATAGTACATGCCCCAGCAACTCAGAAAAAAGCAGGGGTAGCAATCTTGCTTTCAGACAGTCTGAACTTCGAAACAAGAATGATCAAATGAAATAAAGAAGGCCACTATGTACTGGTTAGGAGAAAAATTCAAGAGAAGTAGTAACACTCATAAATATATATGCACCAAACATGGGAGCACTCAACTATATAAGATAAATCTTAATGGACATGAGAAAGCTAACATCCAATACCACAATCTTAACAGGAGACCTTAACACCCCCTTATCCTAAAAAAAATAGGTAAACCAGACAAAAAATTAGCAAAGAAGTAGCAAAAGTGAATCAGAGTTTGGAACAAATTGACTTGGTGAACATATACAGATTGTTCATCAAACTACAGCTGAATACACATTTTCTTTCAGCTGCACATGGGTCATTTTCTAAAACAGACCACATACTAGTCCATAGATCATGCTTAAATGCATACAGCAAACAGAAATTATCCCATGCATATTATCTGACCAGAGTGCAATCAAACTGGAAATAAACGAAAAAAGAAACCACAAAAACCTGCCAAATACATGGAAATTAAACAACAACCTACTCAATCACTGGGTCACAGATGAAATTAAACAAGAATTTCAACAATACCTACAATTCAATGAAAATTCAAGCACAACTTATTGGAATTTATGGGATGCGATGAAAGCAGTTCTCAGAAGGAAATTCATAGCTCTGAACTAATACATTAGGAAAACAGAATGGGAACAAATAAACACACTAATGTGGCACCTCCAACATTGAGAGAAGGAAGAGCAAACCAAACTCAGAGCCCAAAGATGGGAAGAAATCATAAAGATTAGAGTACAAATTAATTCAATTGAAATGAATAAACAGTTCAAAGAATTAATGAATCAATCTTTCTTTGAAAGACTAAATAAAATCCATAAGCTCCTAGCCAACCTCATCAAAAAGAGGAAAGAAAAAATTCAAAAACAAGTAATAAGGAATGAAAAGGGTATATTCAACACAGACCCAGTGGAAATAAACATATTATCAATAGCTACTTGAGAATCTTTATGCTCACACAATAGAAGACACAAATAAAATGGACAGATTCCTTAGGAAGGTACAAATTACCAAAACTGAATCAAGAAGATAGAACAATTCTCAATAACCTAATAATAGCCAATGAAATATGAAATGTAATAAAAAGCCTGCCAACAAAGAAAAGTCCTGGTCCTGATAGATTCACAGCTCAATTCCAGAAGAAATTTACAGAAGATATAATCCCAATACTGTTCAAATTCTTCAATGAAGTTGAAAAGGAAACAGTTCTCCCAAAATCATTCCTAAAGGCAAGTATTACACTGATAGCAAAACTAGGGAAAGACACAACTAAAAAAGAAAACTACAGGCCAATCTCCCTCATGAACATAGACACAAAAATCCACAATAAAATCCTAGCAAACAGAATATAGCAAATCATCAAGAAGATCATACCCCATGACCAGGTAGGATTCATTCCAAGGATGCAAGAATGGTTTAATATTCAAAAATGTATTAATATAGTACATTATATCAATAGAGTGAAAGATAAACACCACATGATCATCTCAATTGATACAGAAAAGGCTTCTGACAAAGTCCAACACTCATTCATGTTCAAAGTCTTACAGAAAATTGGAAGAGAAGGCCTCTACCTCAATTTAATAAAAAGCCACCTATGAACAACCCAATGACCAATATAATTCTAAATGGGGAAAAATGGAAATCTTTTACTCTCAGATCTGGTACAAGACAGGGATGTTCTCTATCACCAATCCTATTCAATATAGTTTTGGAATCATTAGCTAGCACCATTAGACAACGGGGAGAAATAAAAGGAATAAAAATAGGTAAAGAAGAAGTTAAATTATTATTTGCAGATGACATGATATTTTACTTGGAAGACCCAAAAAACGCCACCAAGAAGCTACTAGAATCGATTCACAAATTCAGTAGCATAGCAGAATACAAAGTCAACACCCAAAACTCACAGCATTCTTCTACACAGATAACGAACACACTGACAGGGAAATTATAGAAACAATACCTTTTACAATAGCACCGTGGAAAATGAAATACCTTGGAATTCATCTAACTAAAGAGGTCAAAGAACTTTTCATGGAATATTACAGTACTATGAAAAAAGAGATCATAGAGGAGTTAAGAAAATAGAAAGAGATTCCCTGCTCCTGGATAGGAAGAACCAACATCACGAAGATGGCCATACTCCCAAAACTGCTGTACAGATTTAATGCAACTGACATACCTCCCAGACCTAAAGAAATCATTCTTAAAACTTATTTTGGACCAGAAAAGACCTAGTATAGCAAAGGCAGTTCTGGCCAATAAAGACAAAGCAGGAGGCATTATAATTTCTGACTTGAAATTATACTACAAAGCTACTGTGATAAAATGAGTATGGTGTTGACAATGAAATAGACCTGAGGATTCATGGAATATATTAGAAGATGCAGAGGCCTTTATGCACAGAATCTTTGACAAAGGGGGCAAACACGCTTACTGGAAGAAAGACAGTCTCCAACAGATGGTGCTGGAAAATATGGCTCTCTACATTCCTAAAACTAAAGCTTGACCCAGGACTATCATCATGCACTAGTGTCAAAATGGAATAAAGATCTAAACATAACAGAAACCCTAAATCTCCTGGAAAAGAAAGTAGGAGGAAGTCTTGAGGATATAGGGTCAGGCAAAGAGTTTATGAACAAAAATCAAAACACATGGGTAATACTTGAAAGACTTAGCCATTGGGACCACCACTTATTGAGAAGTTTTGCACATCAGAGAATTACCATTTTTATCTGTATAATAAAAATAGTTAGGATAAACATACAGGTATGTTCTCTTAATTCAGTGAATAGAGAGATTTGTTCTAATTGTGTTTGTGGACAAGATGTCATGTCTGCATTTTGTACAATGAATAACCACTAAAACAACAATAAAGTAATGTATTAATTATTGAAACTGTCCTACTCATCAGCTTTGAAACTCTCATTGCTATTTGTTTCTCAATAAAATTATTAAAAAAAAATAAGTTACCAACAAAGTGCAAAGATAACCCACAAATTTTGAAAAAATCTGAAGTAATAAGCACACAGACAAAGATCTGCTCTCTAGAATTTGTAAAGAACTAAAAAACATTAGGTGCCCTTAATTTAAAGAACTAATCCAAAAATGTGTATCCAAGATGAACACACACTACTCAGAGGACATTAAAGGATCAAATACATATATTAAAAAATGCTCCACATCACTAGCCATCCATGAAATGCAAATTAAAACAACACTGAGATACAGCCTCACCCCAGAAAGAATGGCTATCATAAAGAACTCAACAAATGTTGGAGAGGCTGTGGGGGAAAAGTGAACCCTTCTCCACTGCTGGTGGGAATGTAGACTGGTGCAAGCATTAGAAATTAGTTCAGAGACTCCTTAAAACACTAGGACAGGAAATCTAATTCAAGCCAGTTATACCTCTACTGGGAATTTTCCAAGAGGAACTGAAAATTTCATATCATACTGATATATGTGTACCTATGTTTATAGAATCACAGTTTGTGATAGCCAAATCTTGGAAACAACCAAGATGCCTGTCACATGAGGAATGGTTGAAAAAGCTGTGGTATCTTTACACAATGAAGTATTACTCAGCTATAAAGAATGATAAATTCGAAGCCCTCATATTTGAGAAGATGCCACTTGAAAATATGCTTATAAGTAAAATAAACCAGACACACATGTGTAAATATCCTATAGTCTCCCTATATAAGAACTCAAGAAAAGAAATACAAATAGAAATGTATAACACAACTAAAAGGAAAGCGAGAACTTGGGGATTGGACAATGAGGAGAGGGCAAGGACAAAAGCAGGGAAACATGACAGGGGCAAAGCCATACATTTATACACAAAAGATGGGTAAGTCAATGATTCTGAGAAACATCAGCATGTTTTTGAAACTAGCAGTTAATTGGTCGGATTCTCACCCTGACTAACTATACATGGTGATACCTGTGAACCAAGCAACTGCACTGAACATAGCAATGTGTAATAGAAGGGTCATGCTTGGGATGCCTGTAATTCTGGTCTTCTAAATACATACTTCTTGTCATGACACACCAATTATTACCATATTGTCTCCCAAGTAAAATTTTTTTCTTTTCTTTTTTTAAATTAGGAGAAATAAATGAAAAAAATGACACAAGAAAAAAATGTCACAGGACTGTCCTGCTACAATGCTGTATATGTTAGATTTCTAAATTTCTGTATAAAAATATGTAAGTGTTTATTCCTAGTTTTTAAATTATTTTTTCTTCATATTCTGTAGGGACATCAAGTCTAACATATCAATACTTGATGGAAAATACCTGTTCCATGTTGTGCCTAAGATGTTTGATACTTAGAAAGATAGGGTAAACTGAACTGTATATGTTGCAAGGTAATACTAAACTTCTCTTCTGTAGGGTTAACATACTAAATTTTCAGATAAAAAATTAGAGAAAAGGAAATTCTGTAAGGTCAGCCAAAATTTTGGCCCTAGTTTTTGGAGTTCAATGAAGACTCAGGACATAGGAAAACCTGTACTGCAACATCATACAACCTAGTTATGTCCCAAATTTTCTGATGAAGGAGATTATGGGGCTACAGAGGAATGTGATTGATGATGGAAAGTGTGCGTAAGGAGAGTCACTTGGAGAGAACACATTCTCTCAGGCTTTCATAGAGAGCAAATTGGTCAAGCAAGTGCCATGATTCATGCCCAAGGCTGCCAGTGGCAAAGGATCTACAAAATGTGGTACAGGGTTATAAGATAAATCCTGAGGGTACCTGACTGACCTTATCAGACACAAAAGTTACATTTCTTGTGATACAGGTCTCACTTTATGTTGGTCTTAACCATCCAGCAGAAAAGTGTGAAAATGAGGTATACAAAGTAGAGCCATATTGGTTTGCTGAGCTGTGAAAGGCTCAAATCAACGACTTCTGTGGATAACCCACTGCTATTGTGGACTGCTGGACTATGTTGGATTGTTTTGTTGAAATCACGCACCTATGTTATTTGGATGCCAATGGAATAACAATCTCTGACAGGACTGAAAAAAGGGGGGGATACAGAGGAAGGACTATTTAGTATTTGGGTATACAGAATGGTTAGCATAGATATACCGCTACTTTTGCTTGACTGAATGTGTACTTAGATTTGTACTGGTGGTGTTTGGACAGAACATCCTGTCTGTTTCTTGTACTATTTATAACCACTAAGAAGATAACAATGTGTAATATATTAATTATTGAAACTCTACTATTAATCAGTTTTGAAACTGTCTCAGGGCTATTTGTTTCTCAAAATAAAATAAATAAAAAAATAAATAAAAAACCACTAAACATAAAAAACAACAACAACAATTGAATAGGAGAAGAAAACAACGATAAAAATGCATGTACCGGCCCCAGATTCAACACAGCCCACCCAGTGAGTGAGAACTCCAGGTCTGCCGCACTAGAGAGTACTTTCCCAGCGTTCTTTGGTCCTGCCTCGTGGCTCCAGAGCCAGCACAGCCTGCCCTGTGAGTGAGAGCATCCACTACCCTTTTGGGAGCCCTGCAGACCCGCCAAAGCGCAGGCCTGAGTGCGTCAGACAGCTTCTGTGTTCTCCTGTTTCCCCATACCCCTCCACACCCAGCCCAGGCCTGGCATACAAGCCTGGGGAGAAACTGCAGCTGAAGTTCTTGCACTGACACTAGGGTCAAAACCATACAGCTAATTCAGAAGCAGAACATCTTGTCAAAGGGGCACAACAGGCTCACCTCCAAGGACAGCAACAGGAAGGAGGTGAGCACAATAGCCAGACCAAGCCAGGCAAAACTACATGAACTAGAACTTGGTGTAACAATACCTGAATTTCATAAGGTGCTAAGGTTAGAACTGCACCAACACCCTACATCAAAAAAAAAAAAAAAAAAAAAAGCCTTACACCAAAGGTCAGAGGTCAGGGCTATAAGTCATGATAAAAACAAGGAGCCAAAGGCAATCTCAGGCCTTGAGCCCACTAGTGATAACTGCACAGGACACTAGCTCAGCTAAAATGAATGAATTAACAGTCAGAAGCAAGGAAACAACAACAGAAAGGTATAGAGGAATTCAGACCAGAATTAACTCCTGAAATAAAAAAAAGAAATTTTGAATACATAGCAACAGAAATAATGAATCAAATCCAGAAACATATAGGGGCAACCCAATGTCCACCCAGAACAAGCACAGAGAACACTATTCCAACTCAAACATATGAATTAATAATGCTGCAGGCAAAGAAACAATAGCAAAAAGGTAAAGAGAGACTCAGAGCAGAAATAATTTCTGAAATAAAAAAAGAAATCTTTAGGGCCTGGAAGATAGCTCAGCAGGCATAAGCACCTGCCTGGCAAGTGCAAGGTCCTGAGTTCAATCCCTGGTACCAAAAAAAAAAAAAAAAAGAAATCTTTGAAATCATAGCATCTGAAGTAGAGAATCAATTATGGAAATATAAGAAGGAAACCCAATTTGGAAAAAACTCTGCAGTAAAAGAATTAATAGCTGTACCTAAGTAAAACATTGAGAAAATATAGAGGAGATTAGAAATATTACAGATGCCTTAAATGAGCAATACAGGAAATAAATAGAGCGAAAGAAACAGAGCCAAAGAGATATAGAAAAACTCAAAATCTCAATCATGAGTCTACAAACCGTTTGAGTGAAACCAAAGGCAGAATCTCAGATCTTGAAGATGTTGGTGCAGCTAGTGAAAAGGTGAGAAAAGATCTCTTAAAAACAACTAGGATGCAGGAAAAAATAATCCATCACATGAAAGATGATGCCAAGATGAACAATATGAGACTAATAGGTATCAATGAAAAAAATGGAGTCAATGCAAATGAAATAAAAAGAATATGGGCAGAAGTAATACCAGAAAACTTCCCAAATATAAGGAAACAATCTAACATTCAGGTAACTAACTAAAGCATACAGAACGCCAAATAACTTCAACCAAACTAAAAACACACCGAGACATATAGTAATCAAGATCCCAGAAATTCAACACAAGAATGCTGTACTGAAAGCTGCTATGGAAAAGAAGCAGATCACATTAAAGGAAAACCCATCAGAATTACGGCTGACTTCTCTTCACAAACCATGAAGGCAAGGAGAGCATGGAGCAGAGTTCTTCAAATCCTCTATGAAAACAAATTCCAACCCAGCCTACTATACCCTGCCAAACTCTCTTTCAAGTTTGATGGAGAAGTGAAACACTTCCATGACAAAGAACAACTAAAGAATTTCATGATGACAAAGCCATCCCTACAGAGGTTACTGAACGATGTTGTAGAGAGAGACGACATGATCAGAACTCCACCAATGAGAACAGAAGGAGCCTACTAAATAGGGCAAACAATTAAACACAGGAAAAAAGGAGTAAAGAACAGTAGGTAAATAACATGACAATCTTAAGTCAACACATTCCAATTATAATCATCAATGTAAATGCACTCAGTTCTCCAATTGAGAGAAGTAGACTGGCACAGTGGATTAGGACACAAAACCCAACCATATGCTGTATACAAGAAATACATTTAACTCAAAAAGACATTCATAGGCTTAAAGTCAAACAATGGAAAACAGTACTACATGCCCCATCACCTCAGAAAAAAGCAGGGGTAGCAATCTTATTCTCAGACAGTCTGAACTTCAAACTCAGAATGATCAATGAAATAAAGAAGACCACTATGTACTGGTTAGGGGAAGAATTCAACAGGAAGAGGTAACATTCATAAGTATCTATGCACCAAATACAGGAGCACCCAACTATGTAAGACAAATCTTAATGGACATGAAAAATCTAATATCCAATACCACAATCTTAACAGGAGACCTTAACACCCCCTTATCACACAAAGACACGTCAACTAGACAAAAAATTAGTAAAGAAGTAGTACAACTGAACCAGTTTGGAACAAGTGGACTTGGTGGACATATACAGAGAGTTCCACACAACCACAGCTGAATATGCTTTTTTTTGTCAGCAGCAAATGGATCATTCTCTAAAATAGACCACATACTGGTTCACAGGTCATGCCCAAGTATATGCAAGAAAAGAGAAATTATCGCTTGCATATTATCTGACCACAGTGCAATGAAGCTGGAAATAAACAACAAAAGAAACCAGAAAAACCCTGTAAATACATGGAAATTAAACAACACCCTACTCAGCAATCAATGGGTCACAGATGAAATTAAACAAAAAATTCAACAATATCTACAATCCAATGAAAATTCAACCAAAACTTACCAGAATTTATGGGATGCGATGAAAGCAGTTCTCTGTGGGAAGTTCCTAGGTATGAATTCACACATTAGGAAAACAGAATGGGAAAAAATAAACACCCCAATGTGGCACCTCCAACATCTAGAAAAGGAAGAGCAAACCGAACCCAGAGCCCAAAGACGAGAAGAAATCGTAAAGATTAGAACAGAAATTAATTCAATTGAGATGAAGAAAACAGTTCAAAGAATTAATGAATCAAAAAGCTGGCTATCATAGAGAAATCAACCAACAACAAATGTTGAAGAGAAACTAGGACTGGAAATCCCATTCAAGCCAGCTATACCCCTACTGAGAATTTTCCCAGAGGAACTGAAAACATCATATCATAGGAATACATGTGTACCTATATTTATAGCAGCAGAATTTGTGATAGCAAAATCTTGGAAACAATCAAAATGCCTGTCATATGAGGAATGGTTGAAAAGGATGTGGTATTTTTATACAATGAAGTATTTCTCAGCTGTAAAGAATGGTAAACTTGAAACCTTCATATTTAAGTGGATGCCACTTGAATACATACTTATAAGTAAAATAAGCCAGACCTACATGTGCAAATATCATATAGTTTCTGTAGTATTACTCAAAAGAAGAATTGCAAATAGAAATGTATGACACAATTAAAAGGAAAGCGAGAACTTTAGGATCGGACAATGAGGAGAGGGCAAGGAGAAACATTGAGAAACATGACAAAGGCAAGACTACTCACTTATACACACTAGATGGGTATGAGAATGATCCTGAGAAAGATCAGGAGATTTTTGAAATTAGATAAGTGGTAGGATTCTCTCCCCAACTAACTATATATGCCAATACCTGTGAACCAAGCAACTGCACTGAATTTAACAAAGTGTAATAGAATGGTCACCCTCCAAATGCCTGTCATTTTGGTCTTCTAAATATGTAATTCTTTTCATGACATACCTGCTATTACTATACTACCCTTTTTAAAGGGTAGTAAGTGAAAAATGAGACAAAATAATGACACAAGACAGTCCTGCTACAGTGCTACTATGCTGTAATATGGGGATGGATTTCTCAATATTTATGTAAATATATGTAAGTGTTCATTCCTATTTTTTTATTTTTGTCCTCTTCATATTCTATATGGACTTAGAATTTAGTATCTCAACATTTGATGGAAAATACATGTTCCCTGTTATGCCTATGATGTCTGATATTTAGACTAATAGTGTGAGTAAACTGAACTGCATATGTGGCAAGGTAATAATAAACTTCTCTTCTGGAAGGTTAACAACCTAAGTCTGCAGATCAAAAGTTGGAGAAAAAGAAAGGCTGAAAGGTCAGCCAACATTTTGGCCCTAGCTTTTCAGAGTCAGTGAATACTCAGGACATAGGAGAACCTGTACTGTAACATCATGGAACTCAGTAGTGCCCCAAATTTTCTGATCAAGGAGATAATGGGGCCACAGAGGAATGTGATTGATGATGTGTAGTGTGCCTAAGGAGAGCCACGTGGAGAGAAAACTTTCTCTCAGGCTTCCACAGAGAGCAAATTGGTCAAGCAATGGCCTTGACTCATCCACATGGCTGACACTGACAAGGGATCTGCAAAGTGTGGTACAGTGTTGCAGGATAAATGCTGAGGGTACCTGACTGACCTTATCTGATACAAAAGTTGCATTTCTTGTTATATAAGTCTTGCTTTAACTCGGTCTTAACCAGCCAGCAGAAAAGTATAAAAATGGAGGTATGTAAAGTAAAGTCATATTAATATACTGAGCTGTGAATGGCTCAAGTGAACAACATCTGTGGATAACCGGATAACCCGCTTCTATTGTGGACTGCTGATCTGTGTTGGATTGTTTTATATATATATATATATATATATATATATATATATATATATATATATATATATATATATATTAGTATCCATGTTTTGAAAATCCATAACATATGTATTGTTGTATGTTACCCTGTTTATGTCATTTTTTCTATTTGTTTTTGCTTCTATTTTTCACTCTTTAAGTTAAAATACAAATAAATGAATTTTAAAAAATGCATGTGCCACCCATAATCCAGCTTCATATTTCCACATTAGTGTGCATGGAAGATCTGATCGATATCAACATAAGTGTAGTGGACAGCCTCGATACACCACAATCACATGTAGACAGATCGGCTAGAGAAGAAATCAACAAGGAAACAGCAGAGTTAAGCCACACATTTAAACAAATGGATTCAATAGCTGTGCACAGAGTATTCTACACAACAACACAAAAGACATTCTTCTCAGCAGCACACAAAATTTTCTTCAAAATAGACTACCTAGTAGCTAATAAAGCATGCTTAAGTAAATGCTAAAGAATCACAATTAACCCAGGCATATTATCAGATCATAGAACAATGAAATTAGCAACCAATGAAAAAATGAGTTCACAAATAATACAAACACATGGAAATTAAATAATGTACTACTGAATAATTGGTCAGTCACAGAAGAAATTAGTCAGTCCCTACAATCAAATGTTAATGCCAGTATCACATAAAAAAAGGTATGGGATGCAAGAAAACAGGTCTAAAAGGGAAGTTTATAGCTGTGAGTGCCCACATCAGAAAAATAGGAAGTCTAAATAAATAGTTCAGTGATGCACCTCAACGTCCTAGGAAAATAATAACAATCTGAATCCAGAGTGAGTACAAGGAAGAAAATCATAAGGATCACAGAAGAAGTTAATAAAATTGATACAAAAATATAAAGAATCAGTGAACTGGGGAACTGATTCTTTAAAAAATAAACAAAATACACAAACTCTTAGCCAATCTCACCAAAAAAAGAGAAAGAAAAGACCCAAGTCAATGCAACTACAAGTTAAAAAAGCAGAAATCACAATGGACACCACAAAATTCTTTAAGATTGTTAGCAACTACTTCAAGGACCTATACTCCAAAACATTGGAGAACTCAGAAACAATGCATAGGTTCCTAAATACAGGTGAATTACTCAAACTGAATTAACAAGTTATAAAATCCTACATAATCCAATAATAAGCAATGAAACTGAGGCAGGAAAAACACTCTACTATGATACTTAAAACATGTCCAGGACACACTGGATTCACCACTGAATTTGAAAAGAACTTCAGAGACTAATTAAACGGAAAGCAAAGTCATTCCTTAAAGCCACCATTTGCTTACATCAAAATAAGAGAAGGGCTTGAGTATAAAAGAAAACTATGGGATGATGTCTTTCATGAACATGAAAGCAGGAATCTTCAACAAGACACTGAATGGCAAGCAGAGGTAACAAATCATCAAAAAAAAAAAAAAACGACCAAATAGACATTTTCTCAGGAACTCAAGAGTGACTTAGCATATGAAAATAGATATAAAAAAATCTCATAAAGAAAAGCAAAGACAAAAATCACATATTAATCTCAGTAAATACAGAAAAAGTATTTGACAAAACCCAACATCCATTCATGATAGACCCTGAAGAAAATAAGTAGGGAAGTACCTTATCTAAATCTGAGAAAAGCCATTTATGATAAACCTACAATAAATGTCATATTAAGTGGGGGAAAATTTGAAAGCTTTCCCTTTACATTTAGGACCAAGACAAGGATGCCTGCTAATGTAGTTCTCAAAACATCAGCCAAAGCAATCAGGCAAGAGAAACCAAAGGGCTATGTACCAGAAAAGAAGCCAAATTCTTGTCAATTGCAGGCACCATGATTTTATTACATAGAAGATGCAAAAAATTTCACTGAAAGACTGCTAGAATTATTATTCTAGTTTAACTATGAAAGAGGATGTAAAATCAACATAAAAGTTAATAACATTCCTATACACCAGTAATGAATGCACTAAGAAAGAAAGTAGTAAAATAATACCACTTATAAGAGAATCAAGAAAAATTAAATACTTAAGGATTAATGTAGCCTAAGTGAAAGACCCACAATAAAACTACAGTAGAGGACATTAGAACATGGGAAACTATCCTTTGTACTTGGACAGGCACAGCCAACATTATCAAGATAAGTGTGCTTCAAAAACTGATACAAACATTTCATACAATTCCTGTCAAAGTCTTGATAGTGTTTCTCATAGGACTAAAGAAAATTTTAAAATTCACATGAACCCAGAGCAGCAAAATAACTTTGGGCAATAAGAACAAACAGGATACATCAAAATCCCAGATTTCAAGTTATAAAACAAAAGTGACAGGCCAGGTGTGGTGGTACATGACTGGAATCCAAGTGCTGTGAGGCTGAGGCTGAGGGATGTTATGAATTCAAATCAGCCTGAACTACACAGGGAGGCCTTGTCTTGAAGGAAGGAAGTAGGAAAGGATGAAAAGGAGGGAGGGAATGAGAGAGGGAAAGAGGGAGGGAGAAGACAGGAAAGGGAAGGGAAGGGAAG
>PVKA01010679.1:0-63545 GCA_004027165.1 Ctenomys sociabilis
CTTGTTAAACCACTGTTGTATGAACCTAAGTGGCACAGTGGTGGTTTATAAAAAATTGACATTGAGTTTTATTATGTGGGAAACATGACCATTTGATAACTGAAAAATAAATGATAATTTGGTAGCTGGTAATTTTAAAATAGTTGTTCAAAACCTACAAAAAGTTCTCTGCACAGAAAAATAGTAATAATAATTGGGCTTTCTGCAAAACATGACAATAAAGGCACTTTTAAATATTCCATTCCCCTCCTTTGGAACCCAACATAAAATCCACAAAGAGAATGAGAAGGTGGGAACACTCTGTCCTCAGTGAACAATGAAATGGCCACAATCCCAAACTATAAATTATGAAACACACCTGCCAAAGTCTATAAAATCTGGACTGAAATGAGAGGCGAGGCTGAGCGCTGACAAGCATTTCCTCCCGCATCAAGTGGGTTGCTGATTTTCCTGGGAGCGAGTGTGGTAGCCCCGAAAGGGCTGTTGAATAGTTCTTTGATCACAGAGACATCAGGCTGAGGGCCATGAGCCGCCCATGAAACAGACGCCATCCCTCCGGGGGTTCCAGGATGATGTAGGGCTGAGGGGGCCATGCATGTTATCCCTCCTTGCCTAGATGAAGTGGTGTGAAGTAAGGGGAGACAGCAATTGCTGAATTATTACAGGGAGCCTGTTGGTTAAAGCCCTTTGTTTGGCCACACCTTCCATTCAAATGTCAAAACCCAAAGAGAATTGAGTAAAGGGTATGAAAGGTGTGGTGATGGGGCATTGCAGACCATAGACTGATGTACACGGCCTTCCTCACTGTCCAGGTCAGTGTTAGGCACAAACAGCCAGTTGCATTCAGGGTAGCACAGATGCAACAGCGAGCAGAAACAACGAAACGACACCCAGAATTTGGCAGCAGATTTATTTATGTTGATGGGCGCTGATCAGGATCATTCCTAAAATATCAGGCCCTGATATCTAGTGGTCTAGGGCTTATAGCAAACAAGCAATCAGAAAGCAGAGTCAGAATGACTTGTCAATTGGGGATTGGTTAATCTGTTGTGCATCACTGACCAGCTATGCCACAGTGACCAGCTGTTTCTAAGAGACTGAACCAGAACAGGAACTATTACCTGAGCAACTAGGAAACTGAAGTATACTGGCTGTCTGCGGGGAGAGGGGAGGGGGCATTTTTGTTAGAGAACCCATATGAAGAAATCAAAGTAGGGGGAGGAAGTTAGGGTGGGAAAGGATCCTAAAGCAGGACTCACACAAATGCCCTAACAAAGGAATCGCCCTGAGAAAAGTGTCAGCAAATAGATTGTTCTTCCAAGAGGTCATGATCATAATGTGAGCGGCATGGAACCTAAAAGCTAGGATTGCTTTAGGCATAGGGGTGCATGCCTGTGATCCCAGAACTCTGGGAGGCTGAGGCAGGAGAATCACAAGTTGGAGTCCAGTCTGGAAAAGTTAACAACTTAGAGAAATTCTGTTTCCAAAATAAAAAAAATATATATATTGACTAGGGATATAGCACAGTGCAAAGATTCTCAGTTCCATCATGGAACTGAGAAAAAATTAGGAGAGAAAGCAATTATAAAACAATAGAGGGATATGAAAAAGCAATGGGAACTGTTGGGGAAATAAAATATAAAATTAGCAGACAGACAAAAAAAATTGACAGAATTATTAGCAACAACCACTACAGAAAGAAGAGCACTGAAAACAAAGAGATCTGGTACACAGGCTAGAATCATCCAAAATATGGAAAAGAGCAAAGATATCAAACCAGCCACTACGGTCAGTGATGGGTATGAAGGCAGACGAAGGAGATCAAAGTTAAGCTTAATGGGCATCCATTGCATGGGACAAAACAGAGAGAACAAAAAAATATTGATAGTTAAAAAAAGAAAAATTGATGACCTTCAGTAAAGGCTTTTATTAGCAGATCATGTGGCCCAAGGAACCCCAGGACCAAGAAAATATGACCCTCTAAAACAGCCTGCAAAAGGTGCATAAGAGTTTGCAAACTCTAAGACAGCATGGTCCATGATTGTTCTTATTGTTGTGTTATACTTAACGTAGAAAGGAAACAGAGAAGCATTGGGAGCCCGTTCTGATGTATATCTAGGGTTAAGATGGGACACAGAATAGAGTTCAGAATAGACTCCAGGAATACGTGGACTGGGTTACAAAAATTTGGAAATGATGAAGGCTTGAATGAAGATTGAACAGAGAAAAACTATAGTTTGGAAAACAAGGTAAAGAGCAGAAATCTTGCCGTTACTTACTGCTGTGATGAAAACTAATAACATTTGTCCACAAGAGGTGGGCCATGCATTAATTGTGCTTTCCATTTCTTTCATAGTACAAGGTCCCCAGATATTCTTAAGTCAAAATATGTCACTAAACAGCACTCACCAATCTCATGTTGGTTTCTTTAGACTTTCTAATTTTAGAGTTCTTTGGGGAATTAATTATAGAGAAAAGGCTGGGGAGATGGCTCAGTGCAATAAGCACTTCTCTGGCAAGCGCAAGGGCCTGAGTTCAATCCCCAGTTCTGAAGAAAAAAAAAAGAGATTCATTAAGTCCTTCCACTTTATTTTTCCCTAACATACTTAACAAAATTGCACTAAAGTTTTAAATTAAGATTACATGTACACACAGGGATTATCAAGTGTTGATGTCATTTTCTATGTAGTAGAAAGGGTGCTCCTTAGATACATCTTTCTGTATTAGTCAGTTTCACATTGCTACCTTGAAATACCTGAGGAAATTAGTTGATAAAGAGAGTGATGTACTTAGATCACAGATTTTAGGGGTTCAGAAGCACACTGGCTACGACAGCTCCGATCTTGGGAGACTGTGGAAGACACCAGCAGATGTGTGGGAATGGTGGCAGCAGAGGCCAGGAAGCAGGCAGGGGGTGGGTGGAGCTTCACAGTCCCTTTAAGGCCACACCCCAGCAAGACCTCCATCTAAGTCCCATCTCTTAAAGGTACACAGCACCTCCCAGGAGCACCGTCCAGGGGACCAAGTCTTTACCTGTGGACCTTCTGGAAATGCTCAGATACACCCAGCCCACAGTACTTTTTTAAAATATATTTTTAAGAGTGCCCGGCTAGCTCAGTCAGTAGAGCATGAGACTCTTAAATATATTTTTAATTTTATTATTTATTTTATTTTATTTTGTTTGGTTTGGTACCAGGGATCTAACTCGTAACTTCGTGCTTGTCAGAGTGCTGTTGTACCCCCTGCCCCTCATTATAATTTTTATTTTTAACTGCTATATAAAAATACAAAAATTATACACAGTAGAGGTACACCATGTGATGTTTTGGTACATGTATACAAATAGTGATCAAAATGTATGGTAAATGTTTAAATTTTTGAAAATTTATTATAGTAAAATCAATAGAATACTCTCCCTTAATTCAAGCACGCACAATATTTAAATGGCAATGAAATACTCATCTCTGACATAACTAAATGAAAAAAGGGGAGACAAATGAAAGACCATTTTGTATCTGTATATACAAAATAGTAAGGATGGACATACAGCTGTTTCTCTTAATTCAATGAGAAGAAAGATTTGTACTAATAGTGTTTGGACAGGATATCATGTCTGCATCTTGTACTATTGAATAATCACTACGAAGACAACAATGTGCAATGTATTAGGTACTATAACTGTCCTGCTAACCTGTCTCAAAACTATCTCATTGCTATTTGTTTCTCAATTAAATTAATAATAAAAAAAGAAGAATACCCCTTCCTTCAGACATACTTATCCCATTGTTCTTGCCAATTTCTGAAGAAATTTTGGAAGTTCTTTTTCTCACATGTCTTTATGAGGAGTCCCTGCAATTTTGCTAAATTTATTGGTTATAATAGATTTTTGTTGTTTTCTACATACAAGCTTATGTCATCTGCAAACAATGAGAACTTCAGTTCTTTTTCAATTTGTACTTTTTTTGAGACAAGGTCTCATTGTGTAGTTCAGGCTGGCCTTGAGCTCACTATGGAGCTCCTGCTTGACTGGAACTCACACCGATCCTTCTGCCTCAACCTCCCAAGTTCTGCGATTACAGATGTACACCATCATTCCCATCTACCAATTTCAATTCTTTATTTCTTTCTCATGTTTAATTGGCCTGGCTTGGATTTAAAAAAAAAAAAAAATTTTTTGTGGAACTGGGGATTGAACTCAAGCCCTTGTGCTAGCCAGGGAAGCACTTACTTCACTGAGCCATTTCCCAAGCCCCTCTGGCTTGGACTTTTAGTACTAGCTCCAGGGCAGGGGAGATAGCTCAGTAGAATAAGCACTTGCCTGGCAAGCTCAGCGTCCTAAATTCAATCCCCAGTACCACAAAAAAAGCACTAGTTCCAGGTTTTAGAGAAGAAATTGTTCCTTATTTATTTAGTATAATGTGGGCTGTTGCAGAGCCGGGCGTGGTGGCGCATGCCTGTAATCCCAGCACTCGGGAGGCTGAGGCAGGAGGATTGTTGTGAGTTCGAGACCAGCCTGAGCTACAAAGTGAGCTCAAGGCCAGCCTGAACTGCATAGTGAGACCCTGTCTCAAAAAAGACAAAAAAAAAAAAAAAAAAAAAAAATGTGGGCTGTTGCCTTATTATATAAGGCCTTTGTTCTGTTAAAGTATGTTCGCTGTGTACCTAACTTCTTTAGCATTTTTATCTTAAGTAGTGCTGAATTGTAATGCCTTTTCTGCCCCTACTGAGTGAACGAACATACATTTTTACCCTTTGTTCTGTTGATGTGGTGTATATCATGCTTCTTGATTTGCGTGTGCTCAATCATTGTTGCATCCCTGGGATGAATCTTATTTGATCAGAGTGAATATTTTTTAATGCACTGTTAGATTGGGTTTGCTAATATTTTGTCGAGGATTTTTGCATCTGTGTTCATCAAAGGTCCTGCTGTATCATTTTCTTTTTTTTTTATTGTACCCTTGATAGGCTACAGTATCAGTGTAATGCTGGACTTACAAAATACGTTTGGAAGAATTATTTCCTCTTCAATTTTTGGAATAATTTAAAAAAAGAATAGATATCAGTTCTCTCTCAGCTCTTTGATAGAACACAGCAATCAAACTCAGATCCTGGGCATTCCTTTGATTCTTTCTGCATTTCCATATCTTATATTCATGATAATGTGTATGTATCTGGTTTTTTTTAAATCAAAGTTGTTTTACTATACATAAATAACTAAAAAGAACTTAGATATATCAATTAAAATGCCAAAGGCAAATCTCACAGCATTGTTACTGTAAACTAGTTGCTAATCTCAGGAAGAAAGAAGGTAGTAAAGAAAAGGAAAGGAAAGATGTCAGGAAGCTGAGAGGAGAAAGGGAGCCTCAGTACCACGGAAGACACTGAGGGCAGAGAGGTGCCTTGCTCTGCCCCCATTCCCTCACAGGTCTCGCCACCGCTGTTGGCAGGGTCCTGCAGGCTCTGTCTGACCTCACCCATTCTCTTTGTAGTGCTCGGTCAGCTGTGGCCTCGGGCTCCAGAGAAGGAAGCAGGTGTGCCAGCGGCTGACAGCCAAGGGCCGGCGCGTCCCCCTCAGCGAGGCGATGTGCAGGGGTCTCCCCGCACTGCCTCTCATCAGACCCTGCCAGGCTCCCATGTGCAGTGGTAAGTACCCAGTGCCCAACCCTGCCCGGAGGTGCCCCTTTCGTGGGTTCCATCCAGTCGGCTTCATTTTCTGTACATCAGCTAATATCGGAGTTGTGAGCAAAGCAAATTAGGCCGAGCTCAGACTTTGTGCAGCAGATGCTAGAACATGCACAGCGCTCAGAAAAGGCAGTTTGGGGAACTAGCTGCCCCTTTACCGATGCATTCTTGAGGCTTTCTTGCCTGGATTTATGTTCTCTACTTCACCTCATGTCTCCCACCTAGAATTCATGATTGTGCCTTGCCTGTATTAAGCTAAAATTCCGGTTTACTCTCTAATAAGATATTTGTATTTGACTAGTTACAAACAGCTGAACTTTTCACTATTAAAATATTTTTATTCAGGATACTTAAAAACAGGCAAGGATAAAAATATGAAATGTCTTTGGTTTAAAACATAGCAGTTTGACCACCTCTTCAATGAACTGTAAATAGTAAGCTGACTAGAAAGAGTCAACATCATTCAGAGCTGATGGCATGTAGCATCCCACTGCATTCTAGCTGTCCATGAGAGGAAGCGCCTAAACGTGTGTACTCGAGTGTGTGCATTTTGTGTAAAAGGACCACAAGAAATGAACTCAGGGTGGTGGCACCAGCAGTCGGGAGTCAGACCACAGAGGGGCCGTGGGGAGGCAGGATGAGGACGTGGGAAGAGAGCGCAAGGGTGCTTGCGTTTATAGTCTTCCTTCCCCTGTAAAATAAAATTCAGTATCAGCTGTAAAAGAGTATTTGGGGCATCGAGTACTCCCCTGAGCTTTTTATGGGAAGAACCAAATCAGAAACCAGCAGTTCTTATTTTAATACTGCTCCAGAAGCGTGTGTGTGTGTGTGTATGTGTGTGTGCATGTGTAGGTGTGTATCCTTAGTTTACTGCTAAGTCCTTCGTTACCTGACCACTTTCCTGGATGAACTCACAAAGTAATAAAAACATTAAGGCAAGCTAAAATGCAATCACAAGGGCTAGGAGATGGCTCAGTAGAATAAGTGCTTCCCTGGCAAATGCAAGGGCCTGAGTTCAATCCCCGGTTCTGCCAAAAAAAAAAAAAATGCAATCACATTTATCAAGCACTTACTGTGGGGAGTCTCTCACAGGCATTTTCTCCCCAACAGTGCTGCAAGAGAGACATCCCCAGTTAGAGACAAGGAATCCAAGCTGTAGGCCTGAGGATTGCCAACTGGCCTCGCCTCCCCGGCTTGTTTGACCACAAGCCTGTCTGATTCGTGCGCCCACACTCTTAGCTGCCTCTCTTTGCTGATTCATGGATGGCATTAACATTTTTTCCTGGGAGTCCTTTGAAAACAAATTTTCAAAATTTTGAGATTCCAGAAACTTGAGAGTCCAAGTTTTCGAGTCCCCTGGAATCCAAAGATGTCTGTGGCAAATGGCGCATGGCTGTGCTTTGTTTAATCTTATCTGTCTGATTTTTATTAATCATGGATGATTGCAAATACACTGCAAACCACCTGAGAGGAGAGTGAAATTGAAGTCATGCTGGCAGCTTCCTCTAAAATCACAACAGAATAGCATGTGGGAATGCGCCATGGCTCGCAGGGCCTGCAGTGTGGTACAGGACAAAATTATAAATTATGGTACACCGTGAAACGCAGAGTCAAATTACTGGTTTTAAAGAAAATAAAAAAAGCCATGTTTTTTCTCTACCCCACCCAGTTCCTTAGCCTGCCAAACATGTAGGTCATGGACGCAGACCAGATTCAGGAATGTGTAGCCGTCACCGAGGCTGCAGACTGGCCAGCTTGTCACCATCGTCTGGTGCCCTGGCTTGGCCTTGCGGGATTCATGCTCACTCTTACTCTCTTGGAGCATACCACGGGGTTGGGTGGTAAGCTGGGCCTCCCCAGCCTTCAGACCCTGTTGGCTCTGGGTCATTTTCCCCTAACCGTGGGCATCCAGGCCTTGGATGCCTACGTGGACTTGCAAGACCTCCCCATGCCCTTCTCCTGAACACACAGCCAGACCCTGTGCTTCTCTCCAGCCCTCACCCCCTCCAGGACAGCCACCACCCTAACACTGACACCCCTGTCTCCCAAGCCCATCAATCCTGCTGAGCCAGCACCATGGAGCGGCGACACTTCAGACATCCTTGTCACAGGCACAGAGAACCCGGCTCACTTCACCCACTCAAGTGGAGAATACCTCTCCAGGATCTCGGGTTCCACCTTCGCTCTTACCCTGGAAACTTATCCTCACTGTGGGCATTTGTTGGTCCCCATGCAACCAGCCCTACTGCCAGTCTTCATCCCCTTCTGTCACCTGCTGGCTTTGTCCCCTGCTTACCACTAACCCTGGTTTTATTTTTCAAGTGATTTTGTTTGTAGTTATTGATTCCTTGCCTGAGTGATTGGGATTTGCTAAAGGAAATTGTATCACTCTGCTGATGACACGTATATTACACTGATGTGGTCTGAATTTAGCCAGACAGTAGCATATTGTTTCCTAAGATTCCCTAGAAATTCACCATGACAGCTACTTTTACGACTGCACTGACCTATTCTCTGTGGAGTGAATTTGTCTCTATTCCACTAGTAGTTGCAGGGTCACACTGGTGTAACCTTTCAAGTTTCTTCTCTTCTTCGTTTTAAAGCTCTCTCCTTTCCAGACTGAATCAGGCCTCCTGAGGAGGATCCAAAGGTGAGAGAAACCAGGTTCTCTTATGCTGTTGCATTCATTGCCCCACAAAGCTCCACTTTGAGAAAGCATGTCCTAATCAGCACATTGGGTTTCCACCTTCCTCCCATCCCCTTTGATCCCTCCTGCTCCTCATTTGGCCCTTGGGTCCAAGGCAGGTGACCAAGATGTCTTGTATTCCCCCAGAGGCCAGAAGCAGACTCTGCATGCCAGTTACAGCCTGCTGCTTCTCCCTAAATATTCCTCCCACAGCCCACCCAACTTGTCCATGTGCTTGAATTCTGTCCTCTGCCTTATCTAGTGACTGATGTTTTCTTTCCAAAGGACACTACACCTTCTCCAACCAGCTTTCCCAGTTGCATGTAGCCACAAGATCCTATATCATGAGAGAACTAACTCACTTGAGTTAGACCCAAGATCTCCTGGTACCTCATCCTGGAAATAGAAAAGACTTCAGGAAAGTTATTTAATCTCTCTGACTTTGAGTTTCTTCACATATCAGATGGAAATAGTAATTGTGACTGCCTCCCAAGACTGTTATGAGAATCATGAATTAATACCTGTCTGTAGGCACATAATAAAAACTCAGGAATATTTATATTTTAATGTCATCACCGCCTTCCTCTGATTCCTATTATAGCTTTAAAATAAGATAAAATATAATAGAGAAATTTGCATTGCATTTTCTGGCCTATTACAGTATAAACTTGTTTGTGGCAGGTGCACAGTACTTCTGGATGTTTTGTCTTGTTTTATTTTCTATACAGACCCCCAAATTCTTGTCTGAGAATTGAATTATTTCCAAATGTGTCAGATGTGGTGTGTCCTCAGATTGCTATTAGAATCCAGTGATCTCAATTTCCAATCAGGCACTTGAAAAAAAAAAAAAAAAAAGTGGAACAGAAATGTGGAGTTTGATTTTAGGGTTTTAATATTATAACTCATGATTTAAAAGGTATCCTCCAGCTTTAGTGAAGAATTCTTATTTTTCCCACAAGTATTGAGACCAGGATAGTGAGAGAGGAGGCACCCATGCATGCATTATGAGATTGAATGTCAGAAAAATACACCTTGGCCGCTTCCCAGGGCTACCTCACACCCACTTCTCTTGGTCCCCTCTCCGTTGTGATCATCTACAGTCCTTTTCTGTGGCTCTCCCAGCCTCACACCTATAGTACACCTTGAACTTCCAGGTAGCAGCTGCCCTCCCCTGCTACTGCTCTTCCCCTAGGCTTGTTGGCTCTACCCGTTTCTGGTCATACCCATCCCTACCAAGTCAGGTGTAGGACCCTCAACCAGTATCTTTCTTGGGTTGGTACCACCTCCTGCAACTTCCAAGGGTGTCTGTCCATGGTACTCTTTCTTTTACTCACCAATCATTTCTTTTTTAAATGTAGTACAGGGTCTACAGGGTCTCACTACGTAGATCAGACTCATAGTGATCCTCCTGTTTTCAGCCTTCCAAGCACTGGGATTATAGGTGCATGTCACCATGCGCAGTCTCAGTTTCTGTCTTAGCATGTCCTGGGGGCAGGGCTGGCATGGCATGTGATGCTGGGGACTGAACCTCAGTCCCTGCACCTGCCTAAGCAGGTGCTTTAGCCCACTGAGTTGACCCTACTCAATCAATCATTAAACAACCAATTCATTTACCAGACAAAGGGCAGCAGCAGGACAAAATTCCCAATGGAGTTTTCTGAAACACAAGTTCCTATCCATCAGGCCCGTGATGGGAAGAATACAGGAGAATGTGGACGAAAGAGAAGCCTGGGGCAAAAGTAAGGGATCAAATGAAGTGGTAGGTTTGGGGAACTCAAGCTATTCCATAACAAGTGCAAGATGGACTCTAACAAAAGAGAAGGTTTGAGAAGTTAACCACAGAGCCCCTTGGACTCCATGTTAGTTTCAGATTTCCTCCAAGAAGGGACTGATAACATCCAGTTCATTTTCTCTGAGTGCCAAGCAGGCGTATGAGGTAAATACAGCCCATATTTTAATAATATTTTAAATTTACAGTACTAAGGAGAAGTAATATGCAGGAAGTCTGGACAAGGCAATGCACAGCATCTTGGTGAGAGATCATGTGGAGAAGCTGAGTGAAACTTAACAGTGACTCAGACATGGACCCCAAGTTCTTGATACCTGTGTGTAGAATGGGGTGCTAAGGGACAGGGTCTGTGATGTGTTTCTAAATTTTTATCAACCAGATAATGGAGTAGGGTGGTAACAGGGGAGGGGTCGCTCACTTCTGCTGTGTTTTGCTGGTCCTCATAGCGTGAATGCTGCCACCACCTCTGGCTTCAATGTAGCCCTGGGACATCAGTGAATGTAGAGTTGAGGACAAATGCTAGCAGCCCCATTGCTGGTGGGTCCATCTAAATGGCTCCCTAGTTT
The DNA here is from genome assembly GCA_004027165.1 of Ctenomys sociabilis. NCBI lineage: Eukaryota > Metazoa > Chordata > Mammalia > Rodentia > Ctenomyidae > Ctenomys > Ctenomys sociabilis. The sequence continues at coordinate 10,724 of PVKA01010679.1, forward strand.
CTGGCTTTAGAAATTGGAATAAGGTGATCCATTGACAGGACATGCAGTCAGGGGAGAACATTGGAGATGGGAGGCGCTGACCATATTTAGTTTATGTACGTACGTATGCAAGTATGTATGTGATACTGTGGGTCAAACCCAGGGCCTCAGGCATACTAGGCAGCTACTGCATCACTAAGCTATACCTTAGCCCATATTTTAATAGTATTTTAAACTTACAGTACCAAGGAGAGGTAATATGCAATGGACAGTTAGGTCTATATCTGTGGCTAAATCGCAGAGGCTAAATTAGGTTTGACCTAAAAGAGTTCAAACTCTGGGATCATCCAGAAATATACAGGGCAGGAAGAGAGCAGATTGAGAATTGGTGCTACTAGGTAGAAACAGCAGGAAGCTGGCAACAGCGACACAAGGAATCAGAAGAAACATTAAGAAAAGCTTAGGGAGGAGAGACTTCTCCATATAGTGAGTTATCACGGGTGCCAGAGACCTGTGAATGATCAGGTAAGAATAACAGGACAGGAGGGAGGAATTTGTCACTAGGGGCTATCACTGGCTTTTCCTAGAGAGCTTTCGGAGCGGAAACAGCACCAGCCAAGCAGGCAGTGGAGGGCTGGAGTCTGGTGGGGGTGCTTCCAAAGGTGTGGTAGGAAATTGCGAGGCTGGAGCACAGCCAGAGCCCATTGGAGAGTAGCCAGAGCCAACGCCAGGGAGATGGGGATCAGCTAGGCTGGGGGGAAGTCTGGCTTCACAGGAAGCCTTACGGTCCGGGCGGAGGTAGCAGAGCATAGCTGGTGGGTCACATGAGGAGCTGAGCCCTGTTGTGTGGTTGGCCCTGGACACCGGGAGCTGGCACGAAGACCCCAAAGGAAGACACACAAGTGTCGACCTTTCATTCTCTTGAAAAGCAGAATGGTGGCAGCTCTCACTCCAGCACAGCAGGAGAGGTGCAGGGCTGTGTTGGCCCTATTGCACAGCCTGGAAGGTGTCCAAGAGGACATTCAGGAACCTGACCACTCTGCAGGGGGTGGTGCCCTTGCCCACTCCAGCTTGGTCAGTGTCACCAAGTAGAGGTATTTCCAGGGACAGGAGGAGGCTGTCTCCTGTACCCAAGCGAGACCAGTTTCTTTTCTTTTTTAAAAAAGTTAATACATGTTTGCAGTGTGTTCCATTCTCAGTCATCTTGAGAAGTGGGCACACGTACATATTACAGCTTCTTTTTTAAATTCCCTTCCTCCTGCCTCCCTCCTTCCTGATTGGAATCACTTTCCCCCATTTTTGTTCTTCTTGATATTCTTAATCTTAGCTCATGTATGGAGATTATTAGGTTCCTGGACATGGCATATTTCTATCCTACTTTATTTCCCGTGACCCTGGCCCCTCTCCTTGTGCACAGTCTCTGGACCCCTTTCCAGTCAGAAGAGATGTATTCTCTGTCTGCTCCTACCCACCCTTTATTGTGCTCTTTGTCCTTAGCCTTACTCAAATGAGAGATGCCATAGGTATTTAAACTTAGATCAGACCAGTTTCTTGCCCAAGAAGAACTGGGTCCAATGAAACCACATCCCAGGTACTTCTCTGATGGAACTCTCAGGCATCCCAGGGAGGAACTGACCCAAGCTGTGGAACCTGGCACCCTAGTGGGGCTCACGGGTTTCTATATCCAGCCAGAATCCAGTCCTTGCCAGCACCCCTGCCAGCTGGATTGCTCTGAACCCCAGTGTGGGAAGCTGCCAAGGCAGGGCTGGGAGTAGGGCCAGCTGGGGCAGCACGGGCAGTTAGGTTTCTCCTGTGGTTCAGCTGGCCACCAGGGCAGGCTCTTCCCTAAGGCTAAGCCTTGTGTGCCATCTGCAGGCTCCACAGCCTGCTTTGGAAGCAGACACATCCCATCACGTGTAAGCCCCAAGTTCAGCTGATGGCTGGCTGGCTACTGGTGGACCTGGAGGTGGTTAGGACCCCTCTCTGTCGTGTTCCTTGAGCACCAGGATGGATTATGGGATCACACCAACCGTGCATCATCCCCAGCCTGAGCCCCGCATGTGGGCTCCGCACCGCCCTGGTGAGAGCAGGCACAGCCAGGCTCTGACCCCACCTGCAGCTCCACACATTGTCCAGTGACACAGATTCCGTGTCTGACTTTGTCTGGTGGTGGGGTTCAAAGTTTTATAATTTTTTAAAATATCTAGTTTTTTATTAGTGCATATTTGTAGTACATAATGATCATGCTCCTCATAGGGAGCTGGCATGTGTACCTAATACATTTTAATTCTTGTTTTCATCTCCTTCCCGTCCCTCCTCCCTCCATCCCTTGGTCTCCTTCACTTTTGCAAAAGATCTATCTCACTATTAAGTTTCTTTGTATTGCCCTTTATTTGTATTATGGGTTTCTCATATAGGAGAAACTATGTGATATTTAAGTTTGTATATCTGATTTATTTTACCTGATGTTATGGTCTCAAAGTGCATCCATTTTTCTAAAAAGGACTCATGTATCTCCTTCTTTATAGCAGAGTAGTACTCTATTATGCATAAATAATACACTTTCTTTATCTGTTCATCTTTTGATGGACATATAGGCCACTTCCAAGATTTAGCTACTATGAATTGTTCTTCTATAAGCACAGATATCCATGTGTCCTGGCTTGTATTTAGATGTCTGCCCACTGCCTCATGCACTCACACATGGGGCTTTTTGAAGCTGGCTGGATCGAGGGCATGTGATACTGGGATTAGGGGTGTGCGATACTGAATTAGTCCATCAATGAGAATTTGCCTAGTTCTGGGTGTGACTGAATGGATTTACTGAAAACTGAAGCCCCATCCTGGTGTGGGTGTCACCAACCCAAAGGTTTTTAGCCTAGATGGGATAAAAGGGAAAGGCAGGCTTGCTGTGCTGCTGCGGCTGTGCACTGCCTTCTGGCTGCCATGCCATGGACTGCTTTTCCTCTGTGAGGTCTCTCTGCCAGGCTGACTTGCTTTAGAGCCAGCTCCTCTAACCTGGTGTCTGGCATTTTGTCCCAACAACGAGAGTGGTACCTAAGATACCATGTTTCAATGTAATATGTCTTTAACCTTTCCAGGAATATGCCTACAAGGCTGAGGAGATAGCTCAGCCATCAAGCAACTGCCTGGCAAGCACAAGGACCTGGGTTCGATTCCCAGTATCACATGCCATGCTGGCCCTGGAATCCTGGGTGCACTGTGTAGGCCACCCAGGCCAGATGTGGCGGCGCATGCCTGTAATGCCAGCTCTGGGGAGGCTGAGACAGGAGGATCACTACAAGTCCAAGATACATAGCGAGGCCCTGTACCAAATAAATAAATAAATAAATTTTTATAAAGGAATATACCTAGTGGAGGGATAGCTAGGCCAAATATAATTTCTACTTTTAGTTTTTGGAGAAGTCTCCATACTGATTTCCATTATGATTTTGCTAGTTTACATTTCTACCAAAAATGTGGAGGGTTCATTTCCCCTCACAGTTTCTCAAGCATTTGTTATTCTTTTAGTTTGTGATGACAGACATTCTTATAGGCCAAGATGAAATGTGAGTGTCATTTTGATTTGCATTTCTCTAATGAATAGTTTTGTGGGTATTTAGTAGCCATTTGTACTTCTGAAAAGTATCTATTCCTTTCAGTTGACCATTCTGCCTTCTTCTGTATTGTAGGGAAGGGTCTACAAGGTGTTCAGGGACTCACAACTAGATCAGACTTATAGTGATTCTCCCATTTACAGCCTCCCAAGTGCTAGGATTACAGGTGCTGCGTGCCACCACTCCCAGGCTCAATGGCTGTCTCAGCATGCCCCAGAAGCAGGCCCGGCACGACAGGCACAGGGCCCTTCCTTGGCCCCTTCCCCTGCTTGCAAGTACTTTAATCCACTGAGCTATTTGGCTGCCCTTACTTGACCATTTTTCTATTGCATGGAGGGGGGCTATTTTTTTCAGTTTACTGGCAACATTTTCCCTATTCTATTGATTGTCTCTTCACACTCTTCATTGTTCTCTTCATTGTGAAGAAACATTTTAACCTATTTATTGATCCTTGATGTTATTTGTTGTTCATTTGGGGTTGTGTTCTGAAGTTCTTGCCCAAGAACTATGTCTTTAAGACTTTCATCTATTCTATCTTCCAGCAGGTTAAGTGTTTCTGTTTTGACATTTAAATTTTTGATGTATTTTGATTTTAATTTAGTACGTGGTGCATGATACAGGCCTACATTCAATCTTCTGCATGTAAATATCCAGTGTTTCCAGCATCCTTTGTTAAAAAGGCTGTCTTTTCTCCAGTGAATATTTTTGGTCCCTTTGTCAAAAATCAGAGAGTTGAACATACCTGGGGTTGTTTCTGTATTCTCTATTCTGCTCCATTAATCCTTGTGTGTACTTTAGGTCACTGCTGTGCTGTTTAATCACCGTGACTTCGTAACGTAACTTCAGCCCTGTGAGACTGAACTACCAATTTCATCTTTATGAAATTTTCATAGATCTGTCATGCCTGTCCTTTGCCAAGCACTTTCTGTCCCAGAGAAGTTATGGTTCTATCTATGTTGATTTTCTGAGTCTCCAAATCACTAGGAGCCAGCCTGAGAGGAAGGGTTCATGACACACCTGGAATACTCCAGGAGTTCTTCTTGCAAACCAGGGTACTCGCAGACACACTGTGCTTAGTGCCAAGAGCCTAAGAGGCCATCCATATAAAGTTACTGTTTTTTCCCACTCTGCTCCTGACATGAGGAGGAGAGGACTCCTCGGAGAGGTTCTTTAGGATAATAAGGCCTCATTTTCATGACCTCCTAAATCTAGCAATACCTACAGTGTGAGTTCAGATTTTCTTATCATTCATTGGTGATTGGCCTCTAATCTTTCTAGGCCTCATCCTGTAATCTGCCTGAGAAACAAAATGTCAAAGTGTTCCCACTTCAGAATCATCTCAGAATATAGGAAGCTCTCTCCCACAAGTGAATCAGGGAGATAGCTGCTTCTCTTGTGATACAGGATCTAAGGTGCATCCTCTTTGGGCCCAGCCTGTTAACTGGAGTCTGTGCCCAGGAATAAGTGGAAGTCACCCCTTCTCTGATTCCCTGCTGTCCCCTGTCTGTACCTGCCATTGTCACCTAGCCAGCGTCACTGTTATCATATGTGAGAACTCATTTTGCTGAGCTCATAACTGCTATGCTGAACATTTCATAGAAATAATCTGATTAAATTTCTATATTCCTCTGATGAAAGTAGTAGCATTATCCACACGTTATAGGTAAGAAAACTGACACGCAGAGGGGTTAAGTGACTACCCGAGTGGCAGAACAAAGATGAGGAGTTCTGAGTCCAAGTGCCTGTACTACCTTTTCTTTGCTGCTCACAGTTTCACATTTCTTCCTCAGTCTCTCATGCAAGGTGAAAGGACATATTAGGGTCATATTTTGCAATTGGTCAACTTCACCCCTCTTTTCAGACTCTTCAGATTCATTCCTTCACACAACACCCTTGCTTCCTCCCTTAATGTGGGGTACTCATGGCTCCAAGCTCGATTAGCTCCCAGGGGCCACCCTGCCAAGATGGTGGAGACCCATAAGAGTAGACAAACATCCTGCTGAGGGAACCCTATATCCAGGAGCTGAGTACTAAGGCCACCTTGGCATAAAGCAAATATTTCTCATGTGTAGAAGCAACCAGCCCTTGTGTTTCATTAGGTCGTGTAACCTCAAGGCTCCCCACACCAGGATTTTTATAAAATAATTTACATATTTGCATAAGGATCATTCACACTTGCAGTCATGGCTGCTAAAGCAATAGAAAGCTGTGACAGTTACTCCAGTGTATGCGCGAATAATGCTATTGGTGCTTTAGTACCCAACTGTTTCAAGAATAAAAAGCAAAAGAATAAAAAGGATACATTTCTATGCTTATGTCAGCCTCAGAACAGTGCTGTCTGAAAGCTTTTATATTTCAGTCTTTCTTTCCATCTTCTTATCTTTGCTTTTTCTTGCAGAAATGAAAGTAGAGACAAAGACAAAAGTTGCTGAGCCAGGACCTCACATTCTCAGTGTGCAGAGAGTCTACATTCAGACCAGGGTGGAGAAGCGGATCAACTTGACCATCGGCAGCAGAGCCTACTTGCTTCCCAACACATCCGTGATCATTAAATGCCCAGTGCGACGCTTCCAGAGATCTCTGATTCGGTGGGAGAAGGACGGCCAGTGTCTGCAGAACTCCAAACGACTCAGTGTCACCAAGTCAGGCTCTTTGAAAATCCACAACCTTGCAGCCCCTGACATCGGTGTGTATCGGTGCATTGCAGGCTCCGCACAGGACACAGTTGTCCTCAAGCTCATTGGCACAGACAACCGGCTTATCGCTCACCCAGCCCTCAGACAGCAAGGGAAGGAGCAGCCTGGGCCCGACCCCCCGGAGGCCAATAGCTTGGGAGCTACTTGGCATAAAATGAGGCAGATGTGGGGCAACAAAAATGAGCTGCACCTGCCTGACGGTCAAATCACTAACCAGCCTTTCTTGAGAGCTCTGTTTGGCCACTGCAGCAATCCTGCAGGCAACACCAACTCCTGGGAGTTTAAGAATAAGCAGTTTGAAGCCGCTGTCAAGCAGGGAGCTTACAGTATGGAAACAGTGCAGTTTGAGGAGCTGATGAGAAGCATGAGCCAGCTCATGGAGGCGGGGGAGGTGAGCGAAGACCTCGCCTCGCAGGTGATTTATCAGCTGGTGGTTGAGTTGGCGCTGGCAAAGGTGCAGCCCACGCCTGCGCAGTGGAGGGGTGTCCAGGAGGAGCCCCCACCCTCCACTCCAATCAGAGGCCAGACAAGGAGTATACCTCAGAGCACGGGTGTGAAAGGTCCGGGCCGGCTGACATTTAAGCCCAAAGGACCTGTCCTCCTGAGGCAAAGCCAGCCCCCTTCAGTGTCATTCAATAAAACAATTACCCTTAGGATTGGAAACACCGTGTACATTACAAAAAGGACAGAGGTCATTGACATCCTCTGTGACCTTGTTACCCCCAGCGAAGTCACATACACATGGACCAAGGATGGAGCACTATTACAACCTTCAGTAAAGTAAGTAAAATGAGAACACAGCGTTCTTTTTTGTAGTTCCTTCCTCAAGGCTATTTTAGTTTTCTGGAAAATACTTTGGAGCTTCTTCTCCTAAGAATATGTTTCCAACTAAAATGGACATGAAAGATGTTAGGAATTTTTTTCACTTATGAATTTGAATTTCTTAAACTACAATGTTATCCTAATTACTAGTGTATTGGTATAAAAGTGCGTACAGGGAGAATGAACTAAGCATGTATAGTCTCTCTTTTTGCCAAATTTTATTGGAAAGAACAAAACAAATTATTCTCCTATTAACCATGGTTAATATATTGCACATTGTTATCATTAAATTAATTACTCAGAGTAAATATGTAGGCATTTCATTGTCTGTAGGGATCCGTTGGTCTTACTATGAATGGTTCTACCCAGGGAGACAGGGCAGCGGGAATGAGGAGGACAAGAAGACAAAAGCTGGGCTAGGCGGTCTCCAGCCCGCCTGATGGGCAGAACTCGTGCGCCAGCACAGTGAAACCTGTGTGTATTTATACCTTTGCAAAGTTAGTGACAAGTGACAAGAGGTTGCCGAGTGACCAGCAGCCGGCATTAGCTGGTCAGGGTGCTCATCTCAGGACTGAGGTAGCTGGTGCGCCTTAAGCACCGAGGCCGAGTCCCATCCACACACCTTTGGCTGATTTTCCAGCTTCTGTGGCTCCCTGCACTTGTCCTAACAGTATTAGCATGAACCTTTCTTTTCAATGAAGAGAAATTAGTAGCATAGTGATCCCCACTATCTTGAATATATATATATATATATACTTTTTCTTTTTTCCTTCCTTCTTTTCTCCTTTTCTCCATCCCAGTTTCTCTTTCCTTTTGAAGTTTTTTTTCCCATATTACAATGTATATTCTACATTTTGGAACTTTTTTACTCGTTTAGCTTCTCACACTAGGGAGACAATATGATGTTTGCACATGTGTGTCAGCTTTATTTCACTTACGAGTATGGTCTCAAGTTATATCCATTTACCTATAAAAGTCTCCAGTTTCTCCTTCTTTATGGCTGAGTAGTACTCCATTGTCTAAAAAGGCCATATCTTTTTCATCCATTACTCTTTTGAGGGGGATTTGGGTTGCTTCCAAGATCTAGCTATCACAAATTATGCTGCTGTAAACAAGGGTGCACATGTATCAGTGTGATAGAATGTTTTTAATTCTTCTCAGAATGACACCCAAAGGGGGAATAGCTGAGTCAAGTGGGGTTTCCAATCCTAGTTTTTGAGGAATCTCCCCAATGATTTTAACAGTGGTTGCACCAGTCTACATTCCTACCAATAGTGGGATTCCTTTTCAGTAACAGGTGCAGCATCTGTTATTGGTTAATTTCATGATAATAACCATTCTGTCTGGGGTGAGAAAGAATCTCAGTGTTGTTTAATTTACCTGTCTCAAATGGCCAGTGATGTTGACTGTCTTTTTATGTATTTAATTGCTGGGGTTTTTTTTCTTCATCTAAGAAGTGTGTGTTCACCTCATATGCCCGTTTTGGAACCAGGTCTTTAAATTTTGGAGGTCTGATTTTTTTTTTTTTTAGTTCTTTATATGTTCTTGATAGTAATCCTGAGGAATAGCTGGCAAACACTTTTTTTTACCACATTATAGCTTGTCCCTTCACTCTGTTGGTGGCTTCTATTGCTGTACAGGAGATTTTTAATAAGATGAGATCCAAATTGTTGATTCTTTGGTGTAGTTCTTGTTTGATCAGGGTTTCATTGAAAAGGTCTTGGCCTAAACCAGTGTTTTCAACAGTTGTAATACACTATCTTCCAGCATATTTATTGTTTCTGTTTTAATATTTGGATCCTTGATCCACTTCAAATTTAGTTTAGTGCATGGTGAAAGATATTGGGTCCAGTTTTTTTTTTTTTTGTACACCTTCTATTTTATTTTATTTTATCATTTTTTTCATAATGTTTTGGTATCATAAAAGGGGTATACATGATATTATACCTATAGACATAATTATACCATATGTCTCTTAATCAGTAAATTAAGAGAGCATAGCTGTTTGCGTATCTTATTTTTTATACCTGAATTACATCAAAGATTTAATAATACTTTCTACCTTGTTATTTTCCTAGCGGTGGTCCATAGTATTAGAAGCCGACGTAATATCCTGTCCAACCACTATTAGTGCAAATCTTGCCTCTCATAGAATTATGTAGAAGCACAGTGTTATCAATCCCAACTGTACTGTCTATACACACACATCATGATTCTTCCATTGTATACCCCTTCCTTGCTCTACACCTGTCAGAGATGGGTGAATGACATATGCTGCAGGATACTAATCAGCTTTTCTTTTTTGCTTTTTTCTGTTTTTTTGGTGCAGGGTCTCACTATGCATGCAGCCCACATTCATAGTGATCTTCCTGCTTTTTGCCTCCCACGGGCTGGGATTACAGGCTCGTGCCACCACGCCTGGATTGCATCGCCGGCTCAGTGCACCCAAAGGTGGGGCCGGCGCAGCTTGGGGAACCAAGGATTGAACACTGGTCCCTGTGCTTACCTAAGCAAGCACTTAGTCTGCTGAGCTATACCGCTGGCCCTTAATCAGCTTTTCTTCTGGATGGTTAACAACCTAAGTTCACAGATCAAAGTTGGAGAAATAGAAGAGCCACAAGGCCAGCCAACATTTTAGCCCTAGCTTTTCAAGGTCAGCGAAGACTCAGGACATAGGTAAACCTGTACTGCAATATCATGAAACTCAATTGAGCTCCAAATTTTCTGAACAAGGAGATTATGGAGCCACAGAGGAAATAGATCGAAGTTCTATAGTGTGCCTGGGGAGAGTCACATGGAAAGAAAACTTTCTCTTAGGCTCTCACAGAGAGCAAACTGGTCAAGCTTTGGCTGTGACTCATCCACATGGATGACACAGACAAAGGATCTACAGAATAAGGTACAGGACTACAAGAAAAACCCTGAGAGGACTTCATTGACCTCATAAGAAATATAAAGTACGTGTGTTGGTATATAAGTCTTGCTCTATCTAGGTCTTAACCATCCAGCATAAAAGTATAAAATTGAAGTATGCATTGCGGGGCCATAATATTAAGTTGATCTGTAAATGGCTATGGTCGACAACATCTTCGGATAAGTCACCATTGTTGTGGAATGCTGGACTCTATTGGATTGTGTTGTCTAGGGGCTGGGGAGATGGCTCAGTCCTGAGTCCAATCCCTGGTCCTGCAAAAAACAAACAAACAAAAAAAAAAAGGTGGATTGTGTTGTGGAGTTCAAGCATCTAAATTAGTTGAATGGGTCCAGTTTTAATCTTCAGCATGTATAAAGCCACTTTTCCCACCACCATTTATTAAAGAGGCTATCTTTCTTCCATGAATTTATTTTGTATTTTTGTCAGAGATAAGGTGGCTGACTACCTTATCTGTACTATTGGACTATATTGTGTTATTTTGCTGAATTCAAGTACCTACAGTCTTTACACTGGTTTCAATTATGATAAGGTCCTTTAAAGACTTCTTCAAATGCAGCTTCTCTAACTGAAATGCAACACCCATCTGTGAAAACACAAAATGGAAAAGGGGAATATATGTTGGGAGCCATGAAGCTAGGAAATTGATCAAATGTATATAGGTGGAGCTTGACCTAGTGCCTAAAGCAAACAAGTTACTTCACTCCTGAGATGAACACTCTGTCTGGTTGAAGTTTGCTATCAGTTGCTAAGCAACCTAGTGTCATACAATACTAACTTTGCAAAAGTGTAAATGAAAGACAGTTTTATTGTGAAAAAAGGGGAAGGAAAATGGAATGGAATGGAATGGAATGGAATGGGATGGAATGGAATGGAGTGGAGTGGAGTGGAGTGGAGTGGAGTGGAGTGGAGTGGAGAGGAGTGGAGTGGAGTGGAGTGGAGTGGAGTGGAGAGGAGAGGAGTGGAGTGGAGTGGAGTGGAGTGGAGTGGAGTGGAGTGGAGTGGAGTGGAGTGGAGTGGAATGGAATGGATGGGGTGGATGAGTATGTCTGGAGTTGTTTCTGCATCTTCCACCCTTTTTCTTTGATCCTCTGTTATTTACTAGTACCATACTGTTTCTATCACAGTATCTTTGTAGTATAATTTCAAGTCAGGAATTGTGATGCTCTCTATCTTTCTTTTGTTGCCCAGAATTGCTTTTTCTAGTCTAGGTTTCTTCTGGTTCTAAATGAATTTTATGGTTGTTTTCTCTAATTCTGCAAGATATGCTGTTATAATTTTTATTGGAATTGCATTAAATCTGTATAACAGTTTTGGAAGTATGGCCATTTTCACTATATTAGTTCTTTCCTACTCAAGAACAGGAGATATCTTTCCATTTCCTGATGTCCATTTCAATTCAGAAGTCTTTAATTTCCCTTGTTAGATTGGTTTCTAAGTATTTCTCTTTTTTTCTTTTTTGGATACTATTGTTAAAGGTGTTGTTTTCCTAGTTTCTCTCCCATTGAGTTTGTTGTTCATGTGTAGGAAGGCTGTTGATTTTTGAATGTTGACTTTGTATCCAGTTATGCTACTGAATTTGTTTATTAAATCTAAAAGTTTTCAGTGGAGTCTTTGGGGTCTTCTATGTAGAATATTATATCATCCTCAAACACTGATAATTTGACTTTTTTCTTATCATTATTCCTTTTCTTCTTTCACTTGCCTAATTGCTCCAGCTAAAGTTGTCAGGACTATGTTGAGTAAGAATGGAGACAATGGAAATCCTTATCTTGTTCCTGATCTTAGAGAGAAAGCTTTCAGTTTTTGTCCATTTAGTATAATGTTGGCTGTTGGTTTGTCATAGATGGCTTTTATCAGATCGTGATAAAGATCATGTAATGCAATTTTCTATTGCATTTTTAATCATGAATGGGTGTTTTGCTTTGTCACATGCTTTGTCTGAATCTATGGAAATGATCACATGCTGTTTGTCTTTGGCTCTGTTAATATGATATATTTATTAACTTGCTTATCTTAAAACATCCCTGCATTCATAGGATAGGTCTTACTTGGTCATAGTACATAATCTTCTTGATGATTTGCTTCATTCTATTTGCCAATATTTTATTGAGGACTTTTGTATCTGTGTTCATTAGGGAGACTGACCTATAGTTCTCTTCTCTGGTGGGATCCTTCTCTGGTTTTTGTATCCAGGTAATTCTTGCTGCCAGTAATGAATTTGGAAGTATTACTTTCCTTTCAATTTCATTTTAAAGTTTGAACAGTGGTGATATGTTTTTTTAAAAAGTTCTTATAGAATTCAGCAGTGAATTCCTTGAAGGCCTTGGCTTTTTTTTGTTGGCAGGGTTTTAATTACATATTCAATTTCATTGATTGCTATTGGTTTATTTATGATTTTTATATCTCCTTTATTCAGCTTTGGTAATTCATATTTACCTAGGAACCTCTTCATTTCTTCCGTTTTCCATTGTATTAGAATACAAGTTCTCAAAGCGGATATAGATGGTCTAATTTCTGCAAGGCTGGTTATGGTTTCACCCTTTTCAGTCCTAATTGCATGGGTTGGGTTCTTTCTTGATAAGGTTAGAGAGGGGTTTGTGAATTTTATATAATCTTCCAAAGGACCAACTCTTCAATTTATTAATTCTTTGTATTGTTTTCTTGGTCTCCGGTGCATTAATTTCTGCTCTGATCTGTATAATTTTGGCTTAGCCTGTTCTTCTTTTCTAAAAGTTAGAATTTCACTGTTAATATATTTATCTCACTTTCTTTCTCTGTTTTCCTGATATGGGTGCTCACTGCTATAACTCTCCCTCTGAAGACTACTTTCATTGTGCCTCCAAAGTTCTCATTGTTACAGTGTCTTCAACATTTAATTACAGAAACTGTCAAATTTCTTTAATTTTATCTGTAACCCATCAGTTGTTCATGCGGAGGTAAACACACTTAATTTCCATGTGTTTAGGAAGCTCTTGTGGTTTCTTTTGCCATTCATTTCCAATTTCATGGCACTGTGGTCTGATAACATGCATGAGATAATTTCAGTTCCTTCACATTTACTTAAGCATGTTCTATGTACTACTATGTAGTCTGTCTTGGAGAGTGTGCCATGTACTGCTGAGAAAAATGTGTATTTTGATGTGGGGTGGTACGTACCACAGAGTGGTACATAACACTCTATAGGCATGTACTAAACCAATCATTCAAAAGGCTGTTCTAGTTTTAACATTTTGTTGTTAATTGTTTTGTCTAGTTGATCTCTCTTTTTGTAACAGTGGGGTATTGCAATTCTCCCATATAATTGTATTAGGGCTTATTTGATTCTTCAGCCTTTCTTTTATATAGTATTTGTTGGATATATATTTATGATTATTATCTCCTTTGCTTGGATTATTCCCTTTATAAGGATGTAGTGACCTGCCCTATCTATCTATCTCAGCCTTGGCTTAAAATTCACTTCGTCCACAAATAGAATAGCTACCACTTTCTTTTCTGATTTCTTATTACATAGAGTATTTTTTCCTATCCTTTGATTTTCAGTCTAAGAATTTGTCTTTGAAGTAAATGTGTTTCTTGTATGCAGCATGTTATTGGATCTTATTTCTTGACCCATTCTGCCAATCTGTGTCTGTTCTTTGGTGAACTGAATTAACAATGATGCTTATAACTGATATCTATTGACTTATTTTTGTCATGTTATTATTTTTTCATTTTATAGTATAATTTCTTTTTTTAATTTTAAAGAGTAAAAACAAACAGAAGAACAAGTAATAACCAATTGCACAAATGGCACAGAATTTCGAAACAAGAATAAAAATTTAACAATGGTTGTTTATTACATATTTTCATCATCAAATCTGTTGTTCAGATTAATAGATGTAGGTATATGTAATTGGTCAAATAATTAAATATTAGTGCTTACATTCAATAAGCCTTAATTTTTCTTATACTTTCTTGTTATTTTATTTTCCTGTTATTGGGCCCCCTTTTTCCATTTGTTTGTTTTGCCTGGTGGGTTGCTTATATTGGCTTTCATGAAGTTGTAGTCCTTGTTATGTTTTTCTAAACTGTCCTTCACAACCTTTTAGATTGCTGGTTTCCTCAGATGTTCTTTGTCACGGAAGTATTTTATTTCTTCATCAGTTGTGAAAGATAGCTTTGTGGAGTACATCAATCTGGGTTGAAGGTTATTTCTTTAGAGCTTAAAATACTCCACTCCAAGCTTTCCTTGACTTGAGGACTTATGCTGAGAAGTCAGCTGTGGTTTGGATGGGTTTTTATTATTTTAAATTTTATGTATTTGGCACAGGGTCACTACAGAGCTCAGACTTGTAGTGATACTCGTGTTTCAGCCTCCCTAGTGCTGGGATTACAGGCATGCACCACCATGCCTAGTCATCTGATGGATTTTTCTTTATAGATAATTGGTTTCTTTTCTTCAACAGCTTTTATGATTCTATTCTTGTATTGAATTCTGGAATTGACTATGACATGCATGGCTGTAGAGATGTTTTTGATCATGGCCAGTTGGAGTTCTGTAAGTCTCATGTAGCTATCAAATTCTTTTTCCCTACCAGAGCAATAGTTTTTCTGTCATGAAGTCTGTGAACAAATATATATATATATATTCCTTTCTCATTGGCTTCAATCCATATTAAGCTATTCTTTTTTTGCCTTATCTAGAAGCTTCTGGATTGATTTCTTGTGGATCCTTGCTGTTTTTTTTTTTTTTTAAATTATTTTCATGATCACTAACTGCAAGTCTGTCTTCTATATCTGAGATCCTGACCAACAGATTGGCTAATCTGCTGCAGATTGTCTGAATGGAATTTTTATTCTCCTGGATATCTGTTTGTGTCTGCCTCATAGATTCCAATTCTTTCCTATACTGAGCATTTTGACTTCCAGAATTTTAAGCTCCTCTATTTTGTTACCTGTATTTGCTCTACAGTCACTAAGTATGCTTTTCATTGTAGACTACATCTCTGAATAGAGAAATTATTTCTGATTTAATTTTTTTCTAGAGCCTCATTCAATTGCTTTGTGGTTACTACTTCAGAGAGGTCAGTGGGTGACTTTCAGATTGTCCCACCTTAATACCTCCTGGTTTTGCTTTTGGTGAACTGATGTGTGGGGGGTTCTATTTCATTTAAATATCTCCTCATTTTCTTTCACTTTTTTTAGCTCAATTGGAGAGGCGATGGAAATAGCCTGTGATGGATTGCTTTACTGCTAGTATTCAGAACCTTTAGGAAATAGCTACTTCTCCAAGATATCATCGACATGTAGCTGGCTTTTAGGTTTTGTAGTAGTTACAAGATCCTACCTCTTCAATTTGTTGAGGATGAGATTGCTGCCTATTTGACCTAGCCTCTGGTTCTTTGTCACTGTGCCACAGTATTTTCTAGATCCTTTGTCAATTTCAGTCTTGGAATATTAGGAAGAATAGCTGTCTAGAATAATTATGTCACTTTTGGCTAAAATGGTGCCATCCGCACCAACAATAGCATCAAACACAGCCTGCAAAATGACCAACTGAGATAAAAATTAATTTTCCACTTTTATATAAACTAGATTTGTGGTTATATAGCAAAATCTGAAACAAACCAGAAAAGTGTATGCAATATAAAAGTCCTTAATATATCAATTTTTCCCATTGGGGTTGAAATTTAAAATGATTTAGGCAGGAAATAGAGAAGTGTTAGAAGAAGACAAGATTGTAAGTAAGGCTGGAGGACAGAGGGAGATGATGCTAACTCTGGGGAACTGGTACAGGAGACTGGAGGGAAGGAGAGAAGAAAGGCATTAAAAGAAAAACAGAACAAAAGAAGTGCCACAAGAGACTAGAAACTGTGTTCACACTCATATAAAAACAAAGTCAAACAATTAAAGAGAAATAAAACAAACAAAAATAAAGCCACAACAGCAACAATAAAAAACAAACAGAGAGAGAGGAAGAAGAAAAAAGTCCACTTCCAGGTCTCTCTGGTGTAGCTAGTAGATGACATGTTGAGACAGAGTCCCAATCTGTGCTGATTTTTCTAAAGCCAGTAGTAGCTTTTTGGTGGGGCAGTAGGCAAGCTCAGTGAGCCTGCACCTTCTGGCTGAGGCCAGACCCATTTGGCCTGCAGCTGTCAGCACACCCTTTGTGGGCCTGAATCCAGCTGGAGGCTGCTAGGTGGGGCACACAGCTGCTCTGGCTTCCGGGGTCAGTAAATCCCTCTCTAGGGTGGACAATCAGTCTTTCCCATAGGATAACTGAGCCCTCAGCACTCGCTGCCAGCTAGTGCAGTCCTTCATGTCCATTGCCCTCCTCCAATGTTGTGTCTCTCTGTGGAGGCCTCTGGAGTCCCCCCTGTCACCATGTGTCCACAGGGCTGAATCATTGCTTTCATGCAGTGAGCCCATTTCAGGCAGAAGGCACCACTGGTTACTACCTTTCCTGCTGAAATTTCTTTCTTCACTCTCTCTATGGGCTTCAATTTATACTTCACATATCCTTGGGTTCAGGAAACCCTCTTCCCTTCTTCCTCTCATTGCTATATTCCAGCATCTAGAGGGCAACTTTAGAGAGGCTCTTTCTCTGATGCTTATCTGTCCACCATCTGGCCCTCTAAAGTCTCCCTTTGTGTAAGAAAATAAGACCATTTGAAAAGTTAAGCATATAAGTAGAAATTCTGCATTATGTTGGAACTGCAGGTCACAATTCACAGAGTTCCAGGTGTTGAAGACATGTGACCTCTCACTTGAGTTCATATGTGCCACAGGAGGTTGGAAGGGCAGCAGTCCAGTTGTCTGATGAGGTCACTGAAAAATAGTCCCAGACTGTCCAGGTCCAGGGATATAGCTCCAAACACCACTGGCCATGTTTGACCATCAGATAGCATCCTTGGTAGAAAGACTGAATATTTGAAATCATTTTTTATTATTACATGGTGGTTTGTGTCATACAATCCAAAAATAAGAGGATAAGAATCATAGTTTTTGAGATGCTAAAAGCATAGAATTAAATCATACTTTATTGTGATCTCTAAGTCAGAGAAAAATGTTACCTTTCATTCATTTTACATAAGATGAGGCATAACAGATGTTAACTCAGTTTTGAGTTGTTTACCGTCTTTAAATCTTGCTGTTTGTATCAAAAGGATTGCAGATGCTGTGCCCTTTCTTAATTTTCATTTCAGTTTTCAGCTTTACGCTCACCTGAATATAGAAGTCATTAAGAGGCAGAAAGAGATTACTTTGTATAAAATTGATTTACAGGTCAAAAAATACCTTTATGGTGAAAGTTTTCAGTGGGCATAGTGGTAATCACAGTACCCATGAAGCTAAGGCAGGAGGACCATCACGAGCTCAGGGCCTGCTGGAGCTACGCAGTGAGATATGGTCTCCAAAACGTAAAATAAGATGGTTTTATTTTTACTTTATCCTTTGTGCCTTGAACTAACTGTGAAACATAAGAAGAAATTTAGGTAAAATTCATGTTTTTATAAGACATTATTGGGCTAAGTCTTAAAATGAAAAAGTAGAGGGGGAAGTCTATTTTTATATTCTGTTACCTTAGAGCTCTGAACACAGTTGTGCAATGAAATTAGACAATTGGAATGAACCTCAAATTTTCTGATCCTAGGGTCTTTTTAAATTTTAAAATTTAAAAGCCCCATTGGTCTTCTGAGATGCTTATGTATCTATATAAAAGACATTTAAAATATCTCTATTACTTTGTTTATAAAAAAAAGTTAAGTCCCTTACATGTTCACATAAATAACATTTTTTGAAAAGCAAACTCTATTACTAATAATATATCTTTGCAAATCTCTTTAATATTTCACTTAATAAAAGATATTCTTATGCATGTGCATATTGATTCTTTTCTATGCTTCTGCATCTATTAAGACATATTTCAGTTGAAATAATGGCGAAAAATTGTCTCATGCAAAACATTAATTGTAAAAAGAATATTCTAATAGCTTTTGAGGGAATTATGTATATTCTTAATACTACACTAAAATTTCTCAAAGGTTGGCATGTGGAATCTGAAATAATCTATATGAAATATTGACACTCTGTTCAATGAAATCTATTGGTTTATTATATAATTTGAACAAATTTTTCACCTGTGCAACACTGGCCATTTGCAAAATGTAGCTCTTGCTTTTTTTTTTTTTTTTTTTTTTTTTTTTTTTTTTTTTTTTTTTTTTTTTTTTTTTTTTTTTTTTTTTTTTTGTTGTACCAGGGATTTAACTCAGAACCTTGTACTTGCCAGGTAAATGCTTATTCTACTAATCCATCTCCCCAGTACTTCCCACTTTAAAAAAAAAAAAAAAAAAGTATTTATTTGGTGGTCTCACTATGCATCTTGGGCTTCCTGTTTCAGCCTCCCAATGCTGGGATTACAGGCATGCACCACCATGCCTGATTTAGGTCTCTGAAACATTGACACATTTCATTACATAGTTTTAAGACTATACGCATTCTTTAATATTATCATCAGAAAAACCTGTCAGTCTTGGGAAGCTGTTAAGCTACAACAATGGACAATAGTTTTCCAAAATTCTAATTTTCAATGAAACACCCAAATTTTATCTTTGGCAGCAAGTACTATCAGTCCTTTTCCTTGGGTTGGCACACTCACTTGGCTCATTTAAAAGTATACATCTATCTGCCAACAACCCAAGTCCAAATCAGCATGCACTTTTTATTCCATCAGAGCAGCTGCCTGTCTGTTGCTCATTCCTTCAGATAAAAAGCCTGTTCCACAAAGACGTGCAGTGAGTCAGCAGCACAAATAGTGCCCCTGTGCTTGGACGTCAGGAGATGAGCGCCACGTGTGCCTTCCGACGTGATGTCAGAGCAGGTCACCTGGTGCTCAGGGACTGAATCTCAGTAAGGTCCACACACGTCACCTCCCCATAAAGGACATTCTGAGGTGCATCTGGCCTTATGCTTGCATAGTGTGGGTCTGCCAGCACACGTGACATTGCCTGTCTCCATGCTTCGGGGGGTGCTGGCGGTTCTGCCACTGCCAACTCTGCCATCCTGGCAAAGGCTGGCACAGTTGGGAAAAGGCACATCAGAACTTGCTGTTGTTTTGGCAAGTTTTCATCTCACTGACCTTGAGGTCCCTGGATGCCCTTCAAGAACTGCTGTCTGACCCAACAGTTCTGCTATATAAACCAAAAGGAAGAAGGCTGAGAAAGCTAAGGTGTCTCATAGCCTGTGGCTCTGTGCACATGGCCATTTACATAAATTCATGTTGAATTTGTTGTGAATAGTGAGACTTGGTGGAAGGGAACTGACCTAAGAAGATGAGGCTCAGACTCCTAGAGGGCCTAGAAAGAAGAGCTGTTGCCTCGTGCACCCCGCTAAGGCATGCAACTGTGGGGAGGGAGGGAGCAATCACTTAAAACAGAAAGATATCCACATGTCATGTAAAAGTTTTTGTTGCTAATTTTTAAGATAATGAAATCCATTTTCATTTCATTTTTTTTCTCTGAAAGTCATTCAATTTGTTCAATGTCTGCTTAATTCCCTTTCTGAATCTCACAAATCTTTTCAATTGACATAATTGCAAAATGGTAGTCCATCCCTCAGAGCTCTCCAAAGAGAGGGGTGTGAGGCTTGAAGTGGGCAAAAAGCTTAGGAGATCAGCTAGGGGCAACTGTCTACAAAGAGCTGCTTTGTAGTTGCTTTGATCAAAAGTAAGGGCATGCAGCCGTGGCTAGGTACCTAAGAAGGGTCACTTGTTGGTTCTGTAGCCCAACGACTGATCCAGTCCTAGTGGCTGGATGGCCTGCCTGGCTTGTGAGATTCATGTCCCTACTGTTCTCATATTTCATTGGCTTCTCATGGATTAATAAATTGGGGCTTCAAAAACGAAGACAATATGTAAAAATTGCCAAGTCATACATGTATGTGTACAAAATCTTGAAGAAAATGTGTTAGTGGGCTTAGTTGTCATATATGTAGGTATAACTACTGACTATACTTTTGTTGTTAGCTATTCCTCCTCAAATAAAAAATCTAGCTGGAGACCTTTTGCTGTGGAGACCTCTAGCTGCCTTGGCTTCAACCTACTCTTGTATATTTCTATTGGTGTTACCAATGGAGAGTCCTCACATCCTCTAGGACTTTACTCTGAGCCATCCCTCTATTCTCGTTATTCATACATGTAGTCATCAGTGAGCTTGAGGAACTTGCTATAGAAAACTCACTGATCTTAGCACCGAGAAGGCACAGCATGGAGTAAGATTAGCCCTGCCCTTAAAAATATCACAATCCAGTGGGAAGAAATAGATATTTCATCAAATAAATACATGAACGAGAGCAGGCGTCTGAAGGGGTAGAAGGTGACAGTGGAGAAATAAAGGGAAACTTTATAAGGCAACTTACATTTGATCCAGGACACAGTGGGTAGGTTGGAGTTTTTCAAAAAGGAAGAAGACCATTTCAAATAATGTGAGAAGTACATGCAAAAAGTTCAGGGTGTTGGGAGACCATAGAAACATGGCTGAAGCAGAACATGATTCATGAGAAATACACACTATTTAGAGGTCAGCATAACACACATTTCTAAAATCTATAAGTAGGATAAAGAAATAAATAACATGGACCCCTGATTAAGTTTTAGAAGTGGATTGAGATCATAAAGAAAAAAATAAAATTCAAATAAGAACAGAACACAGATTCTTTCTCATTTCTCTGAATAAATTACCTAATTGGTCAGGATCCACCAGATCAACCTGAGCCTGATTTTCAGAATGGTGTTTACATACCTGGCTCTTCTGTGTGTTTGTGTGTGGGTGGGTGTGTAGATGTGTGGGTGTGCGCACATGTGCATGCACACGAAACCGGGGCCTCGCTGTGTAGCCCAGGCTGGCCTCTAACTCATGGCTATCTTCCTGCTACAACCTCCAGAGGGCTGTAAT
The DNA here is from genome assembly GCA_004027165.1 of Ctenomys sociabilis. Lineage (NCBI taxonomy): Eukaryota > Metazoa > Chordata > Mammalia > Rodentia > Ctenomyidae > Ctenomys > Ctenomys sociabilis. The sequence goes on from PVKA01010679.1 coordinate 31,701, forward strand.
CCAGGCATGTGGGCACCACCACACCCAGGCCATACTGGTTTTTAGGAATATCAGTAATCAACAAACTCCAGAGAATCCAGGCAGCTTATCTGAGTCCCAATAGTGTGGTACAAATCTGTTAGCCTTAGACCTGCCTCTCAGCTGGCTTCTTTACATAGTGGAAGTGACACAAGAGCCCATTGCAAAGGGGCTTTCACCAAAGCCACTTTTTCAGTGTGTAAATCCACACCTGCAGTGTGTTAGGACTTGGGCAGAAAATGAAGGCTTATCATCCAGAAAGCTCAGACAGTTTATCATTTAAAAAAAAATACTGCAGAGTAAGCAGCGAGCCCATCCAAAGTAATAATAATAATAATAATAATAATAATAATAATGATAATAATAATAACTGTTCTTTCATAAAGCAAGATAGGAAGCAGGGATGTCAAAGCACTATCCAGTTCTAACAGGGCCAGGAATTGAGGGCAAGGGAAAAACTCTATCTTTCTAATTGGTATGGTTATCTGGATCTAGAAAGAATCCTCATGCAGTCATCTTTTGGTTTCCTTACCAGCTGAAAGCCTATATTTCGTAGTCTTTTCTGTAGCTTGCCGTGGCCCTAGAGCAGTAAGGTGTGTTACCTGAATGCATCCTCTTTAACTCTTCTACAGGATAAGTTTGGATGGAACTGGAAGGATACAGATAAGGAACCCAACAAAGAAAGAACAAGGAATATATGAGTGTTCGGTAGCTAACCATCTCGGTTCGGATGTGGAAAGTTCTTCTGTACTGTATGCAGGTAATGCCAGTGGTTGAGGCTTAGAATCTCTGTTTTTGTTTTTAACATTAAATTCTAGAGTAGTGGGTCACAAGTTTGAAAGTTTATCCATGGTGGTCTGAGAACCACACCCATAAATGTCTGTTCTAGAGTTCATCTTTGAAGAAATGGGAGTAAAGAGGCAGAGTTTAACTGGTGAACTGATATTACAGAAGGAATTAAGAGATCTTCTACTGTAATCCTTCTACTAGAATTTGAAGGAAATCCAAAGAAGGACAAGTTTGCCCAAGTACACATCACACATTTTGTGGAGACATATCAAAGATTATCACCGCCTCTACTGATCTGATCTTTCTCCAGTACAGCCTGTGCTTTTCAGTAGAAAAACCTAGGGCATTCATACTAAGCTACATCTGTAATCTTTTTTAAAATTTATCTTAAAACCAAGTCTCATTAAGTAGTTAGTTGTCTAGCTAAACTTGAACTTGGGCTACTTCTACCTCACACTCCCAGAGTGCTGAGGAATTGCCCTCAATTTTCACTGTAAAGCCAAAATATCCACAGTATAAATATGGTTATAAAAGTGCACTTTTTAAAATGCATCTAGCCACCCATCCATGTAGCAACTATGTCCATCCATCTTTCCATCTATCCACTAATCCATCCATCCATCCATCCATCCATCCATCCATCCATCCATCCATCCAAGAATTCAATTATTTGACTATCCATCTTCCTCCCTCCTTCTATTAATCCATTCATCCCTCTACCTCTGTTTATCTGTCCATCCAGTCAGCTAGACACCTGCTCATGCATTTATCCATTCATCTAACCACTGCACACTCCAGCTATGTACATGCGGGTCCCCATGATACAGCATGAGAGATGCAGAGAGAACCAGCCTTTTACCCTGGATCCCTTGGAGTTCAATATAGTTTACCAAATGCAGCAAGCTTACCAAAGCGCAAAAGCCTGACTCTAACATGGTTTCCTGCTCCCTTTGACTTAAGAGGCACCTGTCATCTTGTCTGTTGAAAGAAATATCACCAAACTGGAGCATAACCATCTGTCTGTTGTGGTGGGAGGCATTGTGGAAGCAGCCATTGGAACAAACGTGACAGTCCGGTGTCCTGTCAAAGGTAAGCAAAGTAATTCCCAGTGGGAGGATGTGTGGTCAGCCAGTTACCAAGGGATGATTTCTGGCAAGTTAGTTCCTAGAACTCTTTTTATAAGCTTAAAAACCTGATTTTCAGCACAGGGACAGTGTATCTGACCTTCAGGGCTGGGCTTGCAAGGCCAGTGTACACAACAGGGTGCAGATTCACTTGTTTCTGGCATGACAGTGATGGCAGAACATGCTGTCCTTGAGCAGGTCTATAGAAGAGGACAGCTTTTCCACAGATGCTTGCTTGGTAAACTTGGAGTCTGAGAGAAGAGACTGGTTAGAAACATAGATGTATCTTCCAGCTAGACAAAGGCAGTGTTCAGGAATGCCAGCCCTGGACAGGACTGCCAAAGTCCTCTGCCTGTCCTGGACTCTCCTTGGTGGCCGCCACACCGTGGCTTCTGTTGTGTTGCCTTCTGCTGCATTTATAACTGCAGACAAACCTCATTTCTGGCAGGTATAGTCTTTCTCCAGAAGAAACAGCATTTCCAGGCTAACTTGCCTTCTGCTTCAGTCTTACTGTGGGTCCATGCATTCCCAGAGTGCAGGTAAACATTATGTGCTGCACATGTGTAAATTTGACAGGAGCAGGGAAGGATGGGGTGAGGAGGTTGTGTGAATAGCTTTGAATCAGTTCCTTAAAGAGACTTGGGCCTCAAAATTGAGATCTACTGTTTTAAAGCAACTTTGTATATGCTCTGGCTTTGCTCAGAATTGACATGACTCTGAAAAGCTATATTTCCCTAATTTCCAAATTCTAATGAGAGGCCTCTAGTGGCAGCCACTTCAGATGACTTTTGCCTGGGCTGTCGCCCCTGACACCACTTCAGGGTAACAGGGGCCGTGTAGAGAAGGTGCCTGTCCTGTCCCATTGGACCCTGAGGTGAGATTCAGCTCACTGTCCCTGTGACCACCACTCCACTGTTCTCTGTTTTGTGTTATTAGCAGCAGGGACTTGCTGACTCCACGGCGTTACTTCTCACCACCCCATCAGTGTTCAGCCTGTGCAGACCTTGAACAGTCTCTCTTATGTCCACTGACTCTGCCCACAAATACGCAAGTTTTCTAGCAAAGCACACACCTCCGCTTATGGAGCAAAGCAGCCTACTCTGGCCACAGTGAGGGGAGCAAAAGGGAACTTTGTTAATGCCAGGTTGCAGGTGCCAAGGTTTCTAGAGCTGTCCAACCTGCAGATGACTCTGAAAAACAGATCTGAGAAACTGCACATTTTCCCACTAGCTGTGTAAATCTCCTGATCGTTTAAATCAAGCTTCTAGGTAGGTGTGCCATTGAGGAAATCTTGGTGTACTGTTGGCTATCCGAAGTCAGAGAACGGATTTGCTGGGAACTGTTTTCTGACAAAGGCTTCTGTAGAGGCCATTAAACTGGTCTCAGGTTTATTCTCTGCTCCAGGCCCAGGGGAGCTATCTCTTCCCCTCCCCACTGTGCCCTGTGGAGACCCCCACGAGCTCCTCAGTTCTTTCCTTTTCAAAACAAGCCTGCCTCGAAGGCACCACAGTCATCTTGAGTTATGTCCATTTTAAACAAACCCCAAGTGAACTCTGTGTTTTCTTATGGGCAGTAACCACAGCCAACTTAGCTTTTTATGGGGAGTCATCGTTTTAAAGACAAATGGTGAAGACGTTGAGGATCAGAAACTCCAGTTTAATGGACAATTCTGTCACTAGCGAGTATGTAACCAGAGGTGAGTCATGTCTCTGTCTCACTCATCTGAAACAGGAAATACGCTAGCGTGGTAAAAGAAAGGTCTCTGCCATCGTCTAATCCAGTCTGTCATTTGATAGGTGTGTACATGGTGGCAGAGTTTACAAAATCAAACACCATGGAATAAATTCCATTTTCATATTGCAAATTGGGCTTTCTGTAAATCAGTGGCAATACACTTTAAAAAATTGTTTTTCAGATGCTCTTAAGATATTTTTCAGTAATTACAATAAACTCATTTGTGTGGAATCCATAACAAATTCAGAACTTTTTAGACAAATTCATAATTCTTTGTTACAATTGAATGATAAAAATCATCATCCATTGTCATTGTCTCTAGTTACCCTGGGGGATGGCTCTAACTTTATTCAATAATAGAACCTGAAGATATGTTTATTTCTAAAGGTTGAAAGTTCTAAGATGCCAAGAGTTATGTGTCTTGCTAGTTAAAAGTTTCTTTCTAAAGTTGGGGTGGGGGTGGGGAAGGTGATGACCATGCCCTCTCACTGACCATCTAATAAGAAAGAAAGATGCTCTGAGGGAAGTGTCCAGTAACCATGGCCTGTCGGGTGCTTCTCTTACAATGGTACATAGTAAGAACATTGCTCACCCTATAATTTTCTGTGTTGTGTCTTTGTGTTGTTTCTCATATTCCTTAAACTTGTGAGAGACTTGTCTGTTCCTGGGGGTTTTGTTGTGGGTCAGGTTCCTCTTCACTGTCCACAGCTCCTGTGGCCCCTGGCTAGGAACTGGCCTGAGCTCGGAAGATGGTGATATCCAAGCAAATGACTCTGTCGAAGCCACGAATGACCTAGCACCAAAAGCGGAAAAAATCTCCTAATCACAAAACATGCTGAGCAAGTGCTGCTCAGAGCAAAGTGATATCATTTGGAAGATTGGAGATGTTCTGAAATTAAAACATCCTGTAACTCAGTGGTGTCTCAAATTTTCTGATCAAGGAGATTATGGGGCCACAAAAGAAAGGGACTGATGATGTAGAGTGTACCTAAGGAGAGTCACATGGAGAGAAAACATTCTTTCAAGCTTTCACAGAGAGCAGATTGGTCGAACAATGGCTGTGATTCATCCACATTGATGACACTGACAAGGGATCTACAAACTGTGGTACAGGGTAAATCCTGAGAGGATTTGACTGACCTTGTCAAAAACTAAGATAAATAATCCAGACATCTTATAAGGCTATTTTAAAAACAGTATCAGGAAGGATTTCCTGTGACTCCGGGTGGCGCTGGGCAGTTGGCACCTAGAGGCTGTACAAAGGCCACGTTGACAGAGGGCACAGCACAAATAAGTCAATGTTCAAGATATTATTAACCTGAATTCAGTCGTGTGTGTGTGTGTGTGTGTGTGTGTGTGTGTGAGAGAGAGAGAGAGAGAGAGAGAGAGAGAGAGAGAGAGAGAGAGAGGAGAGGTTTCCCTAAGAATGCAAAGTTTTTCAACAGGCAAAAATGTCTGATTGAATAGAGACCATGGGTTGAGTCCTCTGAAGGAAGATGCTGAGGTGAAATGCAGCATGCAGAACAAATGGACAGAAGGAAGCAAGTGGGGTAGACAAAGGGCAAACGAGACTGTGGCCCCCACAGCATGTTTAACCCCACCGAGTTGACCCTCAGCAGCCTGCTCTGTTGCACAGCAGCCAAGCCTCTGCATCTCAATCAATCCCCATCTAGCACTTGTGGGGCTCCCAGGAAGGAGTGCTCTGGGGGACCCTGTAGTCAGCTCTGAAGGGACTAAGAAAGAGGCTTCTAGAAGCAAGGGACAAAGCTTCTTTGAAAGAGGACTGAAGAGGTCATCTTCCTTTGTGTCGACCTGCAAGGAGATGAGATACAGAGCCACGAACCAGGAATGCATGTATATGTGTGTAACCCCAGCATTCTGTGAGGCTGGGGTAGCAGGGTTGCAAATTTGAACCCACCCTGTGCAATTTAGCAATACCCTATCTCAAAACAGAAACATTTTAAGGGTTGAGGGCAGGGCTGGAAATGTAGCTTGGTGCCAAGGCCCTGGATTCAATGCCTGGTACTGAAAAAAAAAATGTAGTTGTCATAGTAGATGAAGAAAAGGTATTTGATAAACTTAAACACAAAATGATGTTAAAACCTTTTAGCAAACCACCAACAGAAGGGTTCATCTTTACTCTATTAAAAAAAAATACTATTATGAATGTACCTCCTCTAATAGTGAAACTTAAAGCATTTGAATAAAATTAGGGGACTGAAAGGTAAGAGACCCTTGTCAATGAACCTGTTTAATATAACCTTAAGTGTACTACCCATCACAATAAGACAAAACTATGCTTTAAAGAAAGTAGAAGTTTAATAATTAGAAAATTTTCTTCTCATTTATAGAGGATATAGTTGCATTAAAAATCCAAGAAATATATATAAAATTTTTAGATCTGAGACTGATGAAATAGCTCCAGCAGACTAAGTACCTGCTTAGGCAAACACAGGTACTTGAGTTCAATCACCAGCACTGTATGCCATCCTGGCCCTGCCCCAAGATGCACTGATCTCGAGACCCCATGTGGTGGTACATGCCTGTACTCCCAGCACTGGGGAGACTGGAAATAGGAGGATCACTGTGAGTCCGAGCTGTGTAGTGAGACTGTATTAAATACTTTAAAAAAATGTTTTAGATCTGTAAATTCAGGGTAGTTTCAATTAAAAAAAAAAAAAAAGACTATAGGATTTCTAGCACTTAACAAACTAATCCTATAAATGCTATGAAAGGGCAAGTAGCCAAGAATATCCCGAACATTTTGAAGAATAATAAGGCAGGAAAGACTTATTGTACAAATATAAAGACTTATTGTAAAGCTAGAGGACTGATAACAAGAGATAGATAGAAAAATGGGGCAGAATAGAGACCTCAGCAGATTCAAGCATGTATGGAAACTCAGAATTCAATAGCAATAAAATTAAAAATCAATAAAAGACAAACTATTAAGTAATTAGTAATGGGTAATTGGTAATAAATAAATGAATACATACATATCCTTACCAAAAATAAATTCTGGACTAGAGAGTATAACTCAGTGGTTAAACACTTGCCTGGCATGTACAAGATCCTTGTTTCAGATCCTAGAACCACAAAAGTAGAAAATTCTAGCTAGATTCAATGCTTAAATTAGAGAAAGCATAAAAACTTTTGTGATCAAATAATGTGTCTTTATGGCTTTTGTATAAGTAAATCACAAGCAAATAAATTATAAAATAAAATATCTATCAGATAATGATGAAAATTATCCAAGTCTGTGAATATGGTAGAACTCAGTAGAGTTGTTTACTTTTAAAGAATGGATTGTATGATGTATGAATTGTTGCTATGCTTTAGATGTGAAAAATCCCCTGAAGACCTCATGTGTTCAGGATTGGGAATATTGGAAGGTGACTGGATTACAGGGACCCTGTGTAGCTCACTTGCTCTTAGAAGGTGGGGCCTGGTTGGAAATGAGTCCCTGGAGTTTCACATGGAAGGGTTCTTCTCTCCCTGGTGCCTCCCTTCTTCTCCCGGTTTCCTGGCTGCCGTGGCATGAACCTCTTCCCCCACTACCTGATATCTCCTTTTGTCATACTGTGTCTACCCTGAAGTTAGAAAACAAGTGCCAAAATAAATCTCTCCTACTTGAAATTGTGGGTGTTGGGTACTGGGTCTTGGCAACAAGAAAAATGACTAACTGTATGGTTATAAAAGTCGATCTGTTTTGCTATGTTAAAATTTTAAGACATGGCCAGTGAACTTTCTGGGAGAGAATATTAATATACAATAGCCAGGTTGTACTTTGTATGAATCAATGTAAGTAACAAACCACCAACTTAAACTAACCAAAGAATGTAATAGGCAACTTTCTCAGAAGATAAAACCCGCTACCCAATAAGCATGTGAAAATGTCCCCCATCTCACTACAGAACTTAAATAGCAGTGGCATTCTATTTCACACTTACTAGGCTATAAAAGCTTAAAGAGCTTGATATTACCAAGGGTTGGCAAGACATGGGGAGATTGAATCTCTTGTGCTGCTGGCCTCATTGTATAGTGATACAATCAATTTAGAGAACAACTTTGGAAAATCTGATCTAGCCAGAGATGCTCAAAACCAGCAGTTCCAAGTGTGTAACTAGCCCTTATAAGCAAAGAAAAGGTTAGAAGAATGTGCTTGTGGCAGTGTTGGTAGAAGCAGAGAGGGAAGGGTATCAGTGTTGGCGCTGTTGGTACTCCCGTGAGAGCAGAGAATGGTAGAATTTAAGCTGTAGCTGTGATGCCTTGTAGCTCAAAGAAACAGTATGAGGGGTACATAAAAATGTTGATGTGCATTCATTTGGGTTGCAGATGTAGTTATCAATCACGTTATTACTTGGTTTTCTTCCCAGCCCTGCCTCCATCTTTCTGTGTGACCTTGGGCCTATCACACACTCTCCTTGGCCTTTGGTTTTCTGTACAGAATAAAATATTGACATAGGGTGCTTGAGAAGAAACTTCCAGTCCTGAAATTCTGTTCTAGACCTTCAATCCTCTTCATAAATCTATGAAAATAAAGTAGGAAAAGCACTTAACTAAGATACCTGACCAGTCAGGCTTTAGCACTAAGAACCATGGGTCTTTACCTCATATTGGGAAATACTGAGGAAGGAATCTAAGAAAAATAAAACTTATTTTTATACACGAGTTACTAGCAGCTAGAATGTTATGCCTTGAAAAAGCCTGTCACCAATATTATGGCTTGGGAATCATAGCTGTAATAAAAAGAAAAGAACCAATAATTTCAGGATCTGTAAGGTGGTAAAACAAGAAGTTTATACACTTGAAAAAACAAGCTCTCGCTGATTTAAAAGCTGTTTAAAGCAAAGTAACTAGGGGAAATCAGGTGTGAGAAGTGGCTTAAGGAGGTGTCTCGTGTTACGTCTTAGGAGTGTCTTCCCAACTCAGGGCACACAGCTTCTCCGGATGCCCAGCCACAGTCCCTTGTCCAGCAGCCTGGATCAGGTTTTAGATTAGCCCCTCCACAATGATCCTCAGGTGTCACAAGCATGACACAGAGAGACTTGGCCACAGTCACTGTCCTCATCCATGGCAGGCTGAGGCCAGAGTCCTGCCACAGTCTCTGATACTAACACTCCTTCTGTTCTGAACACCTCCCTGCTTGTGTTTTCTCGTCTCCTTATACAAAAATAACACATCTCATTATGAAATGCTAAGAAAGCATGGCAACTGTGAGGCAAAACACACCCCATATCCCTTCACAGAGACGCAACCGTTTTTTTCATTTTATGATATATGTGATAGTCATAACCTTTTCCCTACATTTATGACATGAAATTTTCTCATTTAAAAAAATCATAAATATCATTTAAGGGTTGAACCAGTGTATCATTACATGGGCATAACAAAATTAAACCAATTCTTTAATTTCAGAAACTGAAGCTCTATTTCTTTACAAAGAAACATTTGTTGTGCTTATAGTCTTTTGTGTCATTGGAATTAATTTTTAAAACAGATGAAATTAAAACAATTAAAATTACTAGGGCACTGGACATTCAGTGTTTCTGTAATTTTGTAGGTCACTAAAATGTCTATAATACTAAATGCACTATTACTATACTGCCTTCCAGAAAGTCTAAAGCTACCAGTGTGCAGGTTGAAGTTGTATACCTTGTTGTTGTTGTTATCCATTGGTAAGATAGGATGGGAGAAAAAGTAATGGGTAGAAGTTACATAACTCACCATTCTCCGTATTTGTACAAACACATGGTGGGAACAGAGTGTCACAGGATCCAAGTGGGACACTTGGGGTCCAGGCAGGAAGTCGGCCAGGGAAAGCCTTTTGTGTCTGAGAGAGGGGAGCTGGTTTCAGAAAAACACATTTAATGAAATTTAAAAGCATTTCCACAATCACACTGGAATATACGTAAGAATGCTGTGGATGTCTAGCTACATTGTTAGCTTTCTAAATAATGTTCCTTTTGTAAAAGGCTCCTGAGAAACCATGTGTGCTACAGCAGGATTGGGTGAGTAGATTTGGAAATATTGTGTTGTCATTGACCATAACTTTCACCCATCAACTACTGTTTTGTTTTAAAAAAATTTAAGTTTATTGGTATAATTTAGGTATACAGAATGACCACATTCATTATAGAGAATTTGTATCTGTACATGATCTATTTTGTTTCTTTTTTATCCATTGTATCATATTTATTTATTTATTTGGTACAGGGTCTCACTACCTAGCTTGGACTCATAGTGATCCTCTTGTCTCAGCCTCCTCAGCACTAGAATTACAGGCTTGGGCCACCATGCCTGGTTTTAGTGGCTGGCATGGCATGCCTGGGGTTTCAGGACTGGTGCAACATGCCCAGGGACTGAACCTGGGTCCTTGTGCTTGCCAAGCAGGCACTTAGACTGCCAAGCTATTTCCCCAGTTACCCAGCTCCTGTGTGTGTGTGTGTGTGTGTGTGTGTGTGTGTGTGTGTGTGTGTGTGTTAGAGAAGGGTCTACAGGGTGTTCAGGATCTCACTGCTAGATCAGACTAACAGTGATCCGCCTATCTACAGCCTCCCAAGAGCTGGGATTACAGTCATGTGCCACCATGCCCAGCCTCAATTGCTGTCTCAGTGCACCCGGGGGGCAAGGCCAGCATGGCAGGCCCGGGAATCGAACCCCTGGCCCCTGCACCTGCTTGCAGGTGCTTTAATCCACTGAGCTATTTGGCCAGCGCATAGCCCCACTTTTTAAATGCTTTTCCTTTCTGGGTTCAAAAGCTCAGTTTTTATTTTAGACTTCTTTTCTTATTTTTCTTTCCCTTTCTTCTTTTCCCCTCTTCCCATTTCCCTTTTCCTCTTGAACAATTTCTTTCTATTTCACAATATCTATGGTACACATATGATCTTATTTACATTTTCTGTTTCTCACGCCAGAGATAATGCAACATTTATACGTATGTGTCTGATTTATTTCATTTATGATTATGGTTTATATTATATAGTGTGGAATTTAATGGTTGTGATTCTCAAATGTCTTTGACTCATAAATCCCTTTGGCTGAGAGAAAGGGGGTGGGGGAGAGAGACAGAGAGAGAGAGAGAGAGAGAGAGAGAGGGAGAGAGAGAGAGAGAGAGAGCATTTTTCCCTGAAAAATGTGTACTTGCAAAATTTTGGATATAATTTTGCAAGATTATCAGCTTGCTTCTGTTTTATGAGCTAAAAATTTTTGGACCTTTAACCATAGTCTAAATTAAAAAAATAAATTTTCTTGATCTAGGTTTTAAAATATGTACTCATTTCTGTACTATGGGTCTCACTTTTTGGAAGCCTTTACTACAATTGTATGTTGGGGGAACTATATTTAAAATATCTTCCCCCACTCCAAAAGTGGCCCCCTCCCCCGTTTTTCTGCTTCTGTGAAAATACACAGAAGCTGCTGCCCCTCTCTGAACTCTACTCAGCCAGCCAGTCACAGGTGGCTGGCAGCCATCCGTGTTTCTACTCATCCAGTAGGGATCCCAAGCATGCAGTAGGCCAGACTGACTTCTGTGGTGTGCAGGGGTTCATAAGATCTGGCTTCTGAGCTATATAGACAAGGACCTATGACATGATATCATAAATGCAAACAGAAAAGTTTTTATAAAGTGTAAAGAGTTAGGGAAGAGTCAGAGAAGGTTTTCTCCAAAGAATCAGAGAAGGTTTACAGAAGAGATAAATTGCAACTAGGCTACTTGTAACAAAAAAGGGCATTTTTAACCAAAGCAGTATTTTTAATCAAAGCAGAAACTCGTAAGGGCCTGGCTTACTTACAGATCCACGTGACTTGAAACAGAAGATGTGAGAGGGAATGGGCAGTGATGGGTTTGCAAGTACAGAATGGGACCAGATTGCAAAGGGTCTTTTAGTGACTTCCTTTTGTTGGTAGTGAGGAGACAAATCAGTTTCAATTAGGATTGTCAGGGGAGACCACCTGTGTTTTGGAAAGAATATTTTGCCTTCAATGTAGACAAAATTTAGAGGGGAAAGAATTCAGAGAGCCATAAATTGAAATCAACCAAGTTAGATTTGTTGGTTAATTGATTGAACTTTTGGGTCTGTAAATGACCAGCCACTCAAAATATTGAACTATGATCTTATGCCTCTGACTTAACAGGAGAGAACAGACATACCTGATCCATAGCAGGGGATTTGTCCCCAACCTAGGGCTGGGGTGTTAGCACATGGAGCCTGAGATTAACATGAGACCAACTGTGTCACAAAGACTGCAGCGTACGTGCTAAGTAAAGAGCCAACTGAAAAATCATCAAAATGCATCCAGAATAATAGTAACTGAAATAACCAAGGTACGGCAGCCTGCACAGCCAGTGATGTGGATATCATCTTACTCTGCTTATGAGGAAATAAGCCCAGATGCCTGGAGGCACTTGTTCTCCGAGCTTCTATACCTGATCAGCATGGAAGCTAAGACATCACCCCAAATCTGTGACTCCACAGGAACCCCATAAAGGAGCTACTGGGATGGAGATGATAGAGGTCCTACAAGAGAAAGTGTCAAGAAGAGGTCTGAGGCAAGAACCCTGCAGCTTAGGGACAGCGTATCAGAGGCTCAACCAGCTCCCAAGTTCAGCTGGAGAATTGTGCCATGGTTTGAGCTCTAGGGTACCAACTGAGTACACTGAGAGGTGCCTGTCAGTGCTAGTCCAGGTCTACCCCTGTGGTCATCAGGCTCCCAGTGGCAGAAATGTACCTGGACATGTGTCCCACCATCAGTGGCAAACTATGCCACCTGTCCATCCCCTCACACAACCATTGGCACCCTTGCTTCCAAACTTTTTGTACTTGTATTTGGGTTATTGGTTTAGCATAGGCCTATTTAAAAGACTCATTTCCAAAATAATCACTTATTATTGAAGACCCACTGAACTTTTATCCTGAATACTCCTTTGTGAGATAATTCCCTCCTCATCTTGATCAATCTCACCTTCCCATTTGGTCTCTGGAAAGAAAGCCTAGAATAACATATCAGGAGGGGGTGCTAAATGAAAACCAGAAGAGGTTCAGACACTCGTCAAATTCAGAGTGAATGCAAAGCAGCCTAGTTCACATTCACTTGCAGCACTGGGATCACAGCTGTGTGGTCCAGTGCCAAGGCTGTGTCCCCCTCTGGTATCTGCACCCATCCCTGTCTCCATCCTCATTGTCAATTTTTCCTGAAAACTCACCAGATATCCAGCCCCATGTTAACATTCACTCCCATAGTGGCGGTAGACTGCCCCATACGGCTCTGTGAAATCCCGTGTTGTGTGTTCATCCATTACAGTGTAGCTACAGCCATGCCCCATCATTTCACCAAAGGTAAAACTGTTAGTTTCAAAACTATAGTTCGTGCAGCTTTTCCAGGGACCCCAGCCCTTCCCCACAACCTTACCTGTTCCCTCTCCTTTAACATGCTATGTGACTAGAGGACCTCTAAGCTTTGCCTTGGACTTTATCAAAACACAAGTGCATGTGTCTGTGCATGCACACACATACACACACACACACACACACACACACATGTATGTACATTTTTTTAAAATTTGCTTTTGCTACTAATAATGAGTGGAATGCTGATGTCAGCCTATGACCATAGAAAATTCCTGCTGCCAAAATAACATGTAAACTCTCTGTAATGACATTTTATTTCAGGAGACATCCCCTGCTATGGATCAGATATGTCTGCTCTCTCCTGACAAATCAGAGGCATAGGATCATGGTTCAATATTTTGAGTGACTGGCCAACTTTAAATCCAACAATTCAATCAGTGTCCAACAAGTCAAGGAGCTTTCCACCCCTAAGATTTTTATTACATTATTTCTAAAATTCAGGCTCAGTTAATCCCTCTGAGTTTTAATATTGATAGTTTCTGAGTCACCCCTGTTATATGCTGAATGGTGTGAGCTGTGGTCTAGCAGGCAGGAAGGACCTGGCTTCTTAACTCTTGGGCTAAGAGTGTTCCTGGGGAACCTTCTCAAGCCCAGGATTCTGAAGAAAAAGGGGCTTCCATTACAGGAGTCTGAGAGGCGCCTCCTGGCTGGCCTGTAATCTCTTGGCTCTTCTGTTGGTCAGGGCAGGACTCAGAGAAGCAAGGCTGGAGCTCCCCTTACCTGTGTGAGATCTGCCCGCCCACAGTTGGGTGAATGAATGAACCATTCATTCTTATCAATGAAGGGTTGTAAATACTTGGGGTTGGTCAAATCAGTGGATGCTATAAGAAAGGCCTTTGCCTATGATCTTCCCTTCAGGACTTTTCTTTTGGCGTGGAGGCTGTCTAGGGGGCATCAGGCAGCTGTGGAGGATGGAATCATGGCTTTTGTATGTATAGGGGGTTATTTGAGCCCCCAAAACCCCATCCATTCACCCCTACTGCTCTGCCCTGTCACCTTCACAGTGAGAGGGGCCTATAGGACTCACTGAGGGTGGGAACCAGGGAGGGGGAAGTTGTGTTGGAATTCAGTCCTTAGAAATAAAAAGGCGCACAGGCTTCTGAGTGCAGCCTCGGAGAAGCATTCAGGATGGTGGAGGTGGAGGTGGAGAAGACCACAGGCCCTGCAGGGAGTTCAGCCTCTCCTGGACCTCTCTGCATCTGCCTTTCATTCCCTTGTTCCCTGTGGTTTCTCACTTGATGGCTCAGCACCCGTTTGTTATTTGATTATTAGGGATAAGGTCAGTTCAGACCTGGACACCCAAGTATCCCCTACTCGGCAGGTTCTGATTTAATTCCTGTGCACTGTGGCCTGAGAATCAGGGTTACTTTAAAGAAGATTCTAATGTGCAAGGACATTGTCCACATGGTGAGAGAACTGTGATGACGCACATGGAAAGGGCAGAACATAGGAGAAACTGTTGTGTGGCACTGCAGGTGCCTGCTGTCAGCAGTGCCATAACCAGGCAGGTTTGCGTTTTTCTCCGCTGAGAGCAGTCACCACTGCATGGCTAAGGCCAGAAACAGTGTGAGCTGGGTGGCTTGGGAGAACCACAAAGCCAAGTCCTTTGAGAAAAAGAGCTCAGAAGGTAGCACCACTTGGCGCTGTTGCCCAGAACACTAGTGGCCCAGAAGCACTCTCCAAGGGGAGTGGTAGTAGTGCCTATCTGAAGGTGACTGTGTAAGGTGTCACTGTCTCCAAATCCATATGAGGCTTATCTGTGGACTGTAAGAAAGGTCGGTGTCCTGATTTTAGTTGGCAGGTCCAGAAATTGCTGCCTCAAGCAGGCACCTCAAGAGTGCCCACAGCTATCCCCTTGGGCTGGTGGGTGGCATCTTCTCCATACCCTCTGCAGGAGTCAGTGGTTCTCATACTTCTAAAGCCTGTATCACCCTGTGCAATGTGCTCCAGCTCTTGACTTTGCATTTGATTCTTTAAGGAGCTGCAGGCTTCTGATTTTGGGATAATTCTGAAGGCCACTACCTGGCCTACAGATGAGACTCCGGAAAACAGGACCCAGTTGTGAACCCTGCAGTCTCACGGGATGCAATAGAGCTGCCCAGTGAGGTTGAAGCTCAAGAGGCCAGGGCTGAATGCACGTGGAAGAGGACTTGATGACACCATCCTTCACATCAAAAGAAGCATCTAAGAAGACTGTAGGGAGAAAGTTGTGGAGAATGGATGCTCTGACCTAGATGCTTTCCAAATTCCCAACTCAAGTTGCTGGGAGAACTGATCAAGCCAATGTGTTAATATGATGTTACTAGAAAAGAGAAAGTCTTTCACCATTTTGTATTTCTCTTGATTTCTATCAATGGGAAAAGCTGTAGTGTTCTATCTGGAGAGTGTTCTGGATGTGACATTGGTGACACCTAATCCTTCATATCCAAAAAGTATAGGTAATGCCACAAATTTAGGATCATTTTAGAGTATGCTGTTGATTCATAATTCCTTATGAATTTTTCTCTGTTGGGCAGACTGGCCTGACAATTAAGAAGATACATTCTTTATCCTAGTAGCCATAAGATATTTTCTCTGACACTCAAACCACGGATTCTTTCATTTATTTGTTTTATTTAAGAGTGACAACTCCCTTCGTGGCTTGCCTCCATGTTTCCATTTGCCTCTTGTCTTGTATCTTGGCAATTTCAGTCCTTTGCGATTCCCAGGAGGTAACTAATGGTAGCTTAAGACTTCATTTATCATTGTGGGGGAGGAGAAGCAGAATACTGACTGGCTGGGGGAGCCGGCAGGCAAACACATAGAGGAATAATAGATATTTATATAAAGATCCAGCATTTTGGAGGAGTCGGAATCAGCCAAGGATTTTATAGTGTGGAATATTTCATGGTCCTTTCAAGGATGAAGGAAATTTGATTTTAAACACGGACTATTTTAAAGACACCCCAGGGGCACAGGCTTTTGCAGCACATGTTTCACAGCCCCTCCAGATCTGAACTTTTTCCACAACATTTGCCTTCCAAAAACGATTTCAGCATCGTGGAAACAAAATGTGGAATATTTCAGAGCTGTAAGTCTTGCGGGAAATAGCCCGTCTTTGAGGTTACATAAATAAGTTTAAACTATTTCTGACATTTTATGGCTGTTTTGAGAGAGCAAACATTTGTAGTTTTGAAAAACCGCAAAAAGCGGTAGTATGAAGTATCCTGTCTGAGCTTCCTCCCTCTCTCTCCATTTCTTTGCAAAGGTTTATGCATGGAACCACACTCCTCAGTGCTGAGTCTCAGGGTCGGCTTCTTGCCTGAGCCCTGAGGATTTTTGCCTTTACTTTTAAAAGATTTTAGATTTTTATCAGCACACATTTGGGGTACATGATGATTACATTCTTTGTAATTGGTTTGTGAACATGACGCATCTTAATTCTTTTTACGTTCCTTCTCCTACCCCCTCCCTCCACCTATTCTCCTTTTGGGTCTAAAACTTTGCCCTGTTTTGTTTTCTTTTTCTTTTTCTACTCCTCCTCCCTTCTCTTCCTCCTCCTCCTCTTCCTCTTCCTCTTCCTCCTCCTTTAATGTATTTGGTTATTATAGGGTCTCACTGTGAAGCTTAGACTCACAGTGATCCTCCTGTTTTCAGCCTCCCCAGCACTGGGATTACAGGCATATGCCACTATTCACAGACTGTGGGGACAGGGCTGGTGTGGCATGAGGTGCTGGGGATCAAACCCAGCTCCCTGTGCTTGCCTAAGCAGGTGCTTTAGTCCACTGGACTGTCTCACCGGCTTCATGTTTTATTTTTCTGAACTTCCTAGAGTAAATGGTTTACCACTAATTGTGCAAACTTGACATCATGGCCTTACCATAGTGGGTCTTCATTCACCAGTGATTGACTCTGACCCTGGTCAGCTGTACAGTACGGACATTGCTTAGAATTCTGGGGCTGACTTCTGATGGTTCCCTAGGGCTTCCCAGCTGTGGGCCCTTTTCCTCTGGCTTCTGCATTGAGCATTCTATCTGTTTGCCCTCCACCAACCAAGATAAAGAACCTGGCTTCTTGATTGGTTTCCATTCATTGCAATGCATCTGTTAATGCCAAGCATTTGTCATATTTATTAAACAAGGCTGAAAATTCAGGGATTACAGAAAAGGTGCCCCATCACTTGGATCTCCCTACTTCCCAGGCCACTTTCTCTCCTCCCTCCAGACTCTTGGGTTGCAATAGCAACTCTACATCTTTTCCTCCCTGCTGCACAGCTTCTGCCTACAAAGACAGATGTCCAAACCTTCCAAGATGTTTTGAAGGAAAATCTTCACCCTCTTTAGTAAACAGCTGGTGTTATGGCCTGCAACAACTTCTCTGCCCTTCATCTGTTCCAATCAATTCACTTTAGCAGGTCTCCTGTGAGTGTGAAGCTGCTGGGGCTCCGGAGGTGATTTTGGCTGATCTTACTGAGGTCTTTGTGCTAGGTCAGAACTCTTTAGGTGGTGTCTGACTCGATGGCTGGAGAAGGAGGTAGTTCCTGGCAGGAGTCTCACTCCCTTTTAATCTTCTGAAAGCCTAGCAGTGGGAGCTGGGGTTCACGTTCCAGCAGAGCTTGATCCCCGCATCTTCGGCAGTGCAGACACACAGTGGCCACAAAATCCCTGCTGGATGGATGTATTTTCATTACTTCAGTGTGTGTGAGTGCAGGGGTGGGGACTTGGAGCAGGATACACCCTGTCTCCATCACCTAGTGATGTAAGGAAAAGCATAGGGGACATAAAGCAACTGAGAAGCAGTACTGCATCAGATTAACTCATGACAAAATGCACCCATCTAGACATTCATTTTAGAGAGAATTTTTTTTTTTATCTTTAATTCCATGGAACAGTGAGTTCTGCTGAGAATACAAGGCTCCAAGCACTCACAATTCTACCACCCTGGCTGAGAGCTCATTGGTTCTGAGAGTCAGAACTAATGAAGTGGAGGTCCCTGTGAGCACTTTGAATGGGGTGTCCTTTGGTGGAGGTACTTTGGCTCAGACATCCAAGCTTAGCCATAGAGGGGCCTTTGAAGTCTCTCCTGAGCTTGGAAAGTCACCTGCTGAGGCCATCCTGGGGCACTGCAGGCCTGGAGACCAAGCGCTGAATAATGTGAGTCCTCCAAGGACATTCTTCCCCTCATCATCACAGCTCCTCAGCCAGCAGGGTGTAGACACAGCACAGCATTTCTGGTGACTTGGGCAGAGCAGCCTGTGAGGAGCAGATTCACTTTTGGAGTTCATCCCTGAGCAGACTCATTCTCTTCAGGCCAGCACTGATAACAGGCAGCTCCCGGAGGTCACCACACAGTGCTGAGTGTGACCACACATTGTGAAACACCATGTCCGTGTGGATAGGGCACAGCAAGAATAGGGAGAAAGATATGACCAACTCATAGTGTTGCAAATTGGGTCATAAGGGGAAGATGCCAGGCTGAGAAGACAGAAGTGCTCCCAGCAGTGAAGGCCGCAGGCAACATCTTGAGTGTGATGTGAGATCTGATGCCGAAGTGGAAAGGCAAGGGCATCCAGAGCTGCAGCTAGGAGCTGAGTCAGGGGCTTCTTCCCTTTGACCTTGCAGGTAGGACTGTCTGGAGGTAGAGAGGCCAGCTGATGGGCTGAGATTCAGAAAGGAAGGCAGGAACCGGGGTCCAAAGCTTCAGCAGGGAGTGTTAAAGGTGAAGGAAAGGGGTCCAACACAAGAGAGTTCTTAAAAGTGATTTTACCTTCATGGCAGTTAACTATGAAGGATGGAAAGAGGGTGAGATCCACCCTGGCTCTGAGATAGGAGATGGGAGGAAAGGGCAGCTATGAGAACAGCAAGGAACAAAGCAGAGTGAGAAGGTGCTGGCTGTGGGGCCTCCTGAGCTTGAGGGACATGCTGTGGGGCTTGCCAGGGCTTCAGAATTTAGGGAGCAGTTAGGACTGGGCAGGTGGATGTGGGTGTTTTCAAGATTACCACTGCAGAATAGATGAAGTTGGTCCAGAACAATGTATATAGGCCATCTGCATTTCAAACTTCCTGCCTGACAGTGTCTTTTGAACAGTCTTCTTAGTTTGTTCCAAGAGGCTCATCCTATCATGGCCATTTGATCCCCTGGCTTGTCCTCAGACCTAGGTTTTCAGAGCAGACTCCCATGTATAGGGCTGGAGGACAGGTCACATGAGCCATCATAGACCTTGATTTTCTCCTTTGAGACGGAGGCCACTGTAGGATTCTGAGCAGAGAAATGATACGGTCTGAGTTACATTTTATAAACACTCTGACTACTGTGTTGAATATGGACTTTAAAGAGTGCAAGGGAGGCAGAGGTGAAACCATTAGAAAGGACCAAATGAGCTGTGAGCAGAGCTTTTTTCTTGCCCTGAACTCCATCCTCTGCCACCCTCCAGCCATGCTCTCAGTCCACAACTCCATTCATAGCAGAAGGCATCCGCAGGAGCATTGGAGTCTTTTTCTGCTTCTGTAACAGAATAGAGATTGGGTAAATCCTAGTGAACAGAAATGTGTTGACTCACAATTCATTGAGGGATAAGGACCTTTCTGCTAAGTCATCCCATGAGACGACACACAGACAAGAGTCACACTGTCCCTTTTATAAAAAGGATGCCTTTCCCAACGCTCATCTGGTCACAAGACGGTCCTCATGGCCCACTCACCTCTGAAGGGCCCCATTTCTTAAATCTGTCCCTGTTTCCAATACATGCCTTTTGTGAGCACATTCAGACCACAGCAAGTAGCATGCACCACTGTCTCCACTTCCATCTTCTCCCATTTTTTCCTGAATCTGCCCCAATTTTGTCCCCACCCCATTGCATCTTTATGGCTTTGTTGTGGTTGCCAGGACAACCATCCCGGAAGTGTGCAGTGTTACCCCTCAGGCTTGTGGGTCCCTTCAACTGGGATCATCTCTGATGCCTGCCTTCCTGCTGTTTTTTTTTTTTTTTTTTTTTTTTTTTTTTTTTTTTTTTTTTTTTTTTTTTTTTTTTTTTTTTTTTTTTTTTTTTTTTTTTTTTTTTTTGTCTTTTTGAGACAGGGTCTCACTATGCAGTTCAGGCTGGGCTTAAGCTCACTTTGTAGCTCAGGCTGGTCTTGAACTCACAACAATCCTCCTGCCTCAGCCTCCCGAGTGCTGGGATTACAGGCATGCGCCACCACGCCCGGCTCCCTTCCTGCTGTTTCTTCACTTTGAGGAAACCACTGACTCAGTTTTCTTCTCTGCTAGGTCTTCCTTTTCAGCCGCCTTTGCTTGTGCCACGTCTTGTCTCTGACCTCTTGCTCGATGTACTCTGAGATTTGGCTGCCAAGCTTTTTCTTCCATGCCTATCCTGCCTCCTTTACTGACTTCACCTTTTCTCAGGGCTTCAAGTGTGTCATTGATACGAGGCAACTTCTCTGTGTGTTTTTACCCAGACCTTTCTCCTAAGCTCCATATTAACACATTTCCAATTGAGAAGAGTCAAAACTGAATTTCTGGGTCTTGCTCTTAGACTTCTCATAGTGTCCCTTGTCTCAATAAATGACAATGTCATTTGCCTCAAAAGTAGTGCTTCATTCGCTTAAGACAAAATTGTTTATTTTGTCTTTCTTTCACACAATACTCACTCGTCAAGTTCAATCTGCCCTACTTTCAAAATACAGTCAGAATCTGACTCCTCGGCCCAACGCCGGTCTCCCTAACTCTGCCTATACCCTTGAGCTGTGTTCTCCACATAGCAGACTAACAGTCTTTGAAATGATGTCAGACCATGTCAGCACTCAAACCTGCAAAAGGAAAACGACAGCTTTCCAGGACTCTGTGTGGCCGGCCGTGGCCTGAACCGCTCTCCCCCTCCTGCCACATCCCTGTGCCTATCTCTGCCACACTCCTACTTGTTCACATGTCTGAAACCACCTGCTCTTTTATGTTCCTCCAAAATAGGGGGCAATTTGCTGTGCACCCATCTGGTGAAGCCCATGAGGCTACATCTCTGAATAATATTTTCAAAGGCAAAATCATAAAATAAAATAAATTTTTTAAAAAATACATTGTATCATAAAGAAAACATACACTGTATTCACTTTCCACTCATGATAAAATATTCAAGAAACATGGTATCAGCTCCTTTGGGCCTGTGGTGAGGCAGAACGTTGTGGTGGCAGGGAGCACAAAGTGGGACAAAGTTGCTTACCGTACAGTGGTCAGGAAAGTGTGGAGGAAGGCAAGGAAGGCTCTGCGTCCCAATGTCCCCTTCAAGAGCTGGCCCCCAGTGACTTCTTCCCACTTGGTGTCACCTCCTAGTGCTTCCACCACCACCCAATACCACCATGAATCAGAGAGCAAACCTTCAACATACGTGTTTTTGCAGGACATTTAAGATCTAAACCATTACATACCCAAAGTTGTAGGTATTACAGTATTCATAAACCAAATGTGTGGTCTAAAAATCTGTGTGCCTCACAACTAGGGAGCAAATGCATTGGATCTAGTAATTATCATAATTTGGTAGTGGTGGCATGAAAAATATGTTGAGGTATCTGTTAATAGTTATAATGTGATATATAAGTAGGTGGGATTTCTGGTGGTGACAGTCAACAATGCTGTTCCCTTGGTTGGTTGCTTACATTAGAAACTGATGCATGTTCTGGATCTCAGCTAGCATCAGAGAAGAGTCACTGACTCTTGAGCTCCAGCTGTGCATCCATGTGAGTTTCATGGTCTCTGGGTCAGGAATTTGCTTCCGGGCCAAGGTGAGGGTGTTCCTTCTGTCCAGAATGCTTTGACTTTTGACCTGGCTGGAGACCTTCAGCAAACCTCTTCTCAACTGAGACTCAACAACACTGTTGCTTAGATGATTTTTACCGTGGAAGAATTCAGGGAACTCTGAGACTCTGAGAGGATTTATGACTTGAGAAAAGCCTCACTGATTTGGTCTAATTGCAGGAGGCAAGCATGGATTAGTAAAGATCCATGAGTTATAAAATGTTTATTAATGGACTGGGGAGATAGCTTGGTGCATCTAAGTGCCTGCCTGGCAAGCAAAAGGAGCCGGGTTCAATCCATACACAGCATGCAGTGCCAGCCCCTGATGCTGTGTCAGCCACCAAACTGGGCATGGTGGTGCATGTCTGTAATCCCAGCACTGGGGAGGCTGAAACAGGAAGATCACTATGAGTCTGAGATGCATAGACCCTGTATCCAACATATAAATAAATAGATATATAAATAAAATGTTTATAAGCCTATAAGTTGCTTTTAAAGATGTTAACCACTTAAGCAATAATTAGTTATCATAGTCTTAAAGAAGTCTACATTAGTAAATAACAATTAAATTTACATAACAGCTTTGTGTATATGTTGTGGAGCCACATGGAATATTTGAAAGGTTTTCTGAAATGATTTGTACTTTTCCCCTTGCATATTTAAGGAGAATTTTTTTCCTTCCTAGCTAGTACAGACCTTGGATAAATTGCCGTAGATTCCAAAATAATAGTCTAAATTTGTGAGGATTTTACCTTACAGTCTGTACTTTATTTTGGAAAAAAATAATTGGCATGAATAACTAAAAAACTCACACTGAAGCGTCTTTTGGATAGAATGTGGTCTTGAAGTAAAAGCATTCCCAATTTCATTCATGTGCTCAACAAATATTCACATGTCTAATGCTTGCCAGGCACTGTGTTCATAATCTACTGGGAAGGCCTGAGATTAATGCAGTAAGAATGCCATAAAAGAGTTCTGGCCATACAAGGCGGATAATAAAAATGAGTTGAGTCAATTTATAAAAGGATGGATGAATGGATGGATGAATTTATCTCACACATATTTTAGAGCTGAAAATGATCTCAAGAGGTGATTTCATGTGAAACTCCTTGCCTCGGCCTTGTCATTTCTGAGAAACGGGAATTTCTGAGGCCTTCAGAAAAAAAAAAGTCACAGATTTACTTCTATGGTTAGAGGCTGGAAATAGAGATGCTTGATCTGCCTTTCCTCATGTAACAATTTGAGTTGATAAGGAAGCAGGTAAACTGATATCAATGATCAGGGACATTTGAGGCAGGAATATCAGTCTCAAACTCTGAGGCTCAGGGGGTTGTCTGGCTTATAGAGCCCTGAGTCAGAAGGCTCGGGTTATACAGCAAAAACACCATGGAGCTAAGGTCTGTGAAGAACATTCTCTGTATCAGGAAAACAAAGTGTTACGTAGCTTGTGTCCCCAGGAGAATACATACAGAAGGACAACATAGAAACAAAGGGAAAGTTTAAAATAAATTGGCTGAGAGGCAGAAATGAAAATAGAACTGGGTTAAAGAAAAAAAAACATAGGAATACAATTAGATTAGAAGCAGAAAATATACATAAAATGAAATGAGTGAAATGGGGCAAGTACAAGAACCATTTATTAAACCATTAAGAGAAAAGGTAGAGGGTCGGCAACCATGAGATACATGGTTGATGATGAAGAGGAGATGGTAATGGGGATGAAGAGGAGAGGCTCGCGGTCACATGGCTGGTCCTCCTGTGCCAGAGAACCAAACAAATGGAGCAGACGCAAAACTGAAGCATGAGAAAAAAGAAACCTGGTTCTGAAAAAAAAAAAAAAAAAAAAAAAAAGTCAAGGGAAAAAGAAAAACAAGGATAGAAGAAAATTATATCAAGTGGAAAAAAGTATAATTTATAGATTGCCCCAGAATATCCCAGGCAAAATTACCAAGAACTTAGTACTATCTCCTGGTCAGATGATAGCAAAAGTTCAAGCCAACAAACAAGAATGCTGTATGAATTGAAAAGGGAGTAGAAAGCGAGCTTGTCTCGGGTTCCACATGACAGTGGACAGGTGAGCAAAGTGACTAAGGAGAAAGCCACCACACTGCTATTCTGCAGCTGGTTGGACCATGTTATGGGACCAGAGCACAGAGGTTCTTCTGTGTGCCTGGATCCGTCCTGCTCACTAACTACTTGTAGGAAAAATACTCCAGGCGCTCCAGGGTCATCAAACAATTGAAAGACAGAATACATTAACGTTATAACATTAATGTTATTTTTCAGCATGTGCATTGTTTGAAAGATTGTCCTTGAGATTTGTGATCTGTTTTTAGTCTTTTAAAAAAGCACACACTGTATTCTGTCTTTCATTGAATGTTTCTCATCATCTCTTCTGTTTTGAAAGGCTTCCATGATTGATATCCTAATTATAATGCATTTCTTAGTTGACCCTGGAGCACCTGGAGTATTCCAGGCTATAGATTTTCAGTTTATAACACCTACTATTACTGTTACTACTCAGTATTGTTCTAGAGATACCACTTAATAGAGTAAGACAAGAGCTGGGGAAATAGCTCAGCAGCATAAGTGCCTGCCTGGCAAGGAAAAGGTCTTGAGTTCAATCCCCAGTACAGAAAAAAAAAAAGGAAAAAGGAAAAAAAGAGTAAGACAAGAAAAATAAGAAGTATAAATATTTAAAAAGAAAGAGATAAAATTGGCAGTGTGAAAATAATATAATTTGCTTACTTTAAAACATATGCACGTGCACACACACACACACACACACACACACACACACACGTACACAAGGAGCCTAGTTAGTTTGTATATGCCTAAAACCCAGTACTCTAGGAAGCAGAGGCAGAAGAATTACAGGTTTGAGTCCAAGCTTAGTATAGTAGCCCCTTGCTATTTTGCAGTTTGACTTTTGTAGACTCACTGTTTCACGTGTTTTCAAAAAAATATTAATATAAATTATTTATCATGGAGTTTTGCTATATTGCAGGATTTTGCAGTATGGTATAGTATATGTACGTTGTTAGAATTACATAGGTTTACGAATTTAGAAGATGGTTAAGAACAAAAGAAGTGTTTTGAGTGTGGGAAATGTTTGTAAGAGCGTGGAAAAGGTTTATAAAGCCTTAAATATATATATAAAATCTAAAATAAATACAATGTCACTATTTCACAGATTGTCACTTATCTTAGGGGTGTCTGGAACATAACTTCTGTTCTAAGTGAGAGACCACTGTAATTCAGCAACTTAGCAAGACACTGTTTCAAAATATCAAAAAGTAGAGAATATGGCTCATTGCAATCCACAATAATAACAAAACAGAAACAACTGACAAGCTACTTCAGTCATTCAGTAAGGTGACTGCACTATTCCAGCTTTTCTGTTAGCATTAAACTACTAGAAAGTATATTTTTTTAAAACCTCGGTTGTCACTGGGCCTGGTGGCACGCACTTGTAATTCCAGAACTTGGGAGGCTGTAGCACCAGAATTGCTTCAATTTTGAGGCAATCCTGGGCAACATGGTGAGTTCTAGGCCAGCCTGAACTGCACAACAAAACCCTGTGTCAAAAACATAAATACAAATAAAAAATAAACTTGACTATAACAATGGCAAATATAAGATGGTTTGTAGTGTTGGGAGATAGCTCAGCAGTCTGAGCAGATCCAGGTTCGATTCCTGGTATCAAATGGCCATGCTGGCCACTGAACTCAGGCGGTACACACCTATATTCCAAGCACTGGGGAGGCTGAGACAGGAGGATCACTATGAGTACGAGCTACACAATGAGAACCTGCTGTACCAAATAAGTAAATAATAATTTTTTTATGAGCAGAATAGATTTATTGAGGGAAAGAAAGCTCCTGTCCGAGAGAGGGACAGAAGAGGGGCCAGAGTGGGTAGTTCCCAATAATTTTTTAAATAAATAAATTTTTTAAGCAATAGATAAGATCTGTCTCCATGGGAGTTATGAAAAGTCTGGGTCAAACTGCATGGGCTCAAATCCTAGCTACAATGGCTCAGTGGCTGTGATCTTAGAAAATCTTGCCGTTCCTGTGAATGTATTTGTAGAAGAAAAGACTGAAAAGATATATTTACATGTGCGTAGCATCTCTCTGACTAGTTAGGACTGGTTTTCTTAACAGTCTGTCTATCAGTCAGCATGTTAGTTTTCTGTTGCTGCTATAACAAATTGCCAGAAATTTAGAGGCTTCCAACATCAGCATGCACATTATAGTTCTCTATGTAGGTAGAGACAGTGTGGCTGAGCTGGGTGTTCTGCACAGCCTGTCAGAGGCTTAGATGAAAGTGCTGGGGAGATCTTCAAGCTTCTTTGAGTGTTGGCTGACCCAGTTCCTGCCATTGTTTCATTCAGTTTCCACTTCCTTACAGGTTGCACCAGCAAACATGGACAGGTCCTTCGCACATGGCCACTCCCTCCAAATGCCTCTCCTCTTTGTCTCTCCTGCTTTGTCCTTCCTTCTGTCTCTCTGTTCACTTCAGTGCTCCTCTGCTGATTTTGTCATGCAAAGGGTTACATCTGGCTTACCCGGATCATCTCCCCTGCCTTAGTTACTTTCTCTTGCTGAGACAAAATACCCAACCCTCAAAAGTTAAAGGAGGAAGGACTTGTTATAGTTCATGGTTTGTGGAGGTTTCAGGCCATAACTGGCTGATTCCCAGGCAGGCTGGCATGGCAGAAGAGAAACAGTTCGTGGTGGCAGAGGGCAACAAAAACGACACAGGAGGGAGACAAAACTTTGTGCTCTTTGTATTATATGCAGGCCACAACCCTATCATGAATGTAGCCCTCATCCTAGCCAGAACTATGCCAAACCAATAAGGCACCGATTTATTGATCACACATCCTTGATGCCAGCATCACACATTCTAGTCCCAGCTGCCTCTGAAGAGCCTACCATGACTGCATGAGGCTTTAGGGGGAAATCTAGACACAAGCCACAATGTTCCTATTTTCAGATCAGCTGATTGATAAACTTAATGATATCCCCTTCACATCAGTACTTAGTTAATATTTGATAGTATAGCTAGAGCATGGGAATTTTAGGGTGACATCTTTAGAATTCCACCTGTCACTCTCAGATCATACAGAGTCATAGGATTAAGGACAAAATGTTCCAAGGACAACCATCTCAAACTCCTGATATGGTAAAATTCCAGCTGATAGTTTAGGTTCCTTTCACAGGTAAGAGAGCGGAGCCCTCAACTGGCTGTCAGAAGCTCCCAAACTTGTAGGTGATTTCCTCCTCTGTGAGCATGAGTTTTCCATGTCTTGAGATTTTGGATGATATTTCAGCGCTGTTATCAGTCTTTGGTTTTGACAAGTACATGTAAGCATCTTTCAGTTAATTATTTTCTCTAAAGCGCCACAATAACTGTCCCTGAATCCTAAATTACCCACATGGCATGATGGACAGAGGAGCTGGAGCTGAGGTCCGGAGGCTTGGCCCCTACTCCACTGTGAGGTGAAGCTAACAATGGCCATGCCAAGGGAAAGAGGAGAAGCCACAGATCAAAGCATCACCATGTTGTTGGGCCATGTACATGTCATGATAATAATGGTGGCATCTCTTTTTTGTCACAAAGTCATTTTATATTTTCTGCATTCTCTCCGGTCTCAGCACTAAAAAAGGGAGCATACTAAAACTGGTTCCCTAGAGCCAGCAAGACAGCTCAGCATACTAAAGCTCCTGCTTAGGCAGAGTGCACCAGCCAGGGTTCGATCCCCAGCATGCCAGGCTGGCCCCGCCCCACCACAATTGAGACTGCACATGCCCGTAATCCCAGCACTTAGGAGGCTCAAAACAGGAGGAACACTACAAGTCCAATCTATGTAGGGAGATCCTGAACACCCTGTAGACCCTGTACCAAATACATGGGAAAAAAAAAAAAAAAAAAACTAGTTCCCCTAGAGTAGTAACAGGAACTTTAGAACCAATTGAAATTCCTCTGAGCTCCAAATACCAAAGCCTAGGGAAGTGCTAACAGGACCAGGATGGAGGAGAGTAAATCCCTCCAATTCATCACACCCCCACTCAGTCCAGGGCCCTGTGATGCTGCTTATGGCTTCTGCCCCTCATGGCAGTGGCCCACACTTCAACTCAATGCTTGTGTTTTGCCCTGAAATTACCCTTTCACACAATTGTGAATTGATAGATCTGTTGCTTTGAAGATTACCTGTTTTTCTTCAAGGAGGAGTTTAATTGCCAGGCATGGCAACCCACCTAAAGAAAGACCTGCAGCAGTTATTTTTTTGTTTCCTGAAGGCTTCCTGGTGGCAACGCATCAGTGCAGATCTTTCTGGGCCTGGGCCTCCACATCCCCAACTTCACTGGCTCCTTCCAGCTACTGACCCCTAAACCCTGACTGTGCCAGAATCCTCTTCTTTGTGGTGCAGAGCCAACCCACACTCTCTGGCTCCTCTTCCCTAACTGTGTCAAGAGACCAAATGTTCCATAGACCTCAGCCCTTTGCATTAGCACGAGCCACATTCAGATATCGCAGAGGAGCTACAAAACTAGAAACCGCCGTTTGTCCTATTACGTGATTAGACTCATGGCCAAAAACTAACTGGTATTTGTCACCTGGTTCTGTGGTCCTCTTCTTAAAGGCATACCTTTTGTTCCAAAGGTGTTCCTCAGCCCACTGTCACTTGGATGAAGAGAGGAAGACCTCTGAGTGACAATGTCTCCTTGCTCTCCAATGGATCCCTATTGCTGCAGAACACTTCTCTTGAAAACGAGGGCACCTACATCTGCACAGGCACCAACGCCCTTGGGAAGGCCGCGGCAGTATTCACACTGCACTTGCTTGGTAATAGCTAAGCTCTCAGGGCTCCTCCCAGGCACCTGACAGTAACTGCACAGCCAGGCCCAGCCAAGCCCTAACACCCCAAGACACCAACCCCACTCTGGGATCTGCCCTCCTGCTGAACTCCTGATGCCTCTTCTGCGCTATCTCTCATCAGGATGGCCTTCAGCCCTGTGATTCCACACATGCGCACACATGTGCACACACGCAAGCACACAGTACGCTCACACCATGCTCTTAACCTTCTCTGAGAGCTGCTCTCCCAAGAGAAATGCCCTCCACTCCTCTCTCACATTGACCCAATTCCCCTCACCTTATAGGATAACTGACGCCCTGTTCCATCTTCTCATCTTTCACCTATCACTAGCCTCACTATGTAGAAATGTGTTGTTCTCCAATTGTTCCCTCTTTTATTTCTGTTTCAACTAAATTGCAGGTCCCTCAAAAGTGGGGATTATACTTGATATTCCTCTTGGTGTCTTAGGGGAATAATGCAGTGTGATGCACATCAGTCCACTGAGCCTGACCGCTCCTAACAGCTGGTCAACACTGTGACTTGGTGACAGTCGTTTCAGGCTGCCTGCAGCACAGGACGTGAAGTTGACCTCTCCTTTCTTCTGGGACAAGATCTGGAAATTGTCTCACACTGATTCCCAGAGAGATTAACTTGCTGGGATTTTAGGATTGGATAAATAGTGGCCCTCTTTACCTCTGGAGCTTGGCATCAGCTGAGAGTTAAGCAGAGAAGTCAGTCAGGTGATGTTCTGGCTCAGAGCTAGATGCCCCTCCCCCAGCGCCTCATGCACTCATAGGTGCATTTTCAGGGCTGCTTGGATCTAAGGTGGGAATGTGGATTAAGGGTGAGATGCTGGGATTAAAGGTGTGTGGTATTAAATTAGTCAAAGCTGTTGGGATTAAATTAATCTGTTGACTGGAATTATAATTCTGCATGAGGTTAAATGGAGTTACTGAAGATAGAAGCCCGACTCTGGGGTGGGTGGCCCCACCCAAAAGGAGACAGTCAAGATAAGGTAGGCTTGCTGCTGGCTGTGTGTCACTTTGCTGCCTTTTGACTGCCACACCATAAGCTGTTTCTCCTCTGCGATGCTCCTCTGCCTGCCACCCTGCCTTCAAGCTAGAGCTAGCTATGGACTAAAACCTGTACACATGGTGGACTGAAATTAACCTGTCCTCTTAACTCATGATTGTTAGTATTTTGTCGCTGCAATGAGAAAAGTAACTAAGACTGGTGGGCAGAAGAGACCATGTATTACCCCCCCCATGTTTCAGGCACCTAAGGCAGATGTATTAGATATATCTTTTATGAATGAATGAAATTGAGTCAGTAGGAGAAATTAACGTGAGACTTTAGAATTCAGGTGAAAATTTTCCTTTGTGGCTTTGCACCATGGCAGCTGCAGGACCCTGGGCAGGAGTTGGAGTAGCGGTCAGGGACAAAGTGATTTTCTCTTTTTTTTTTTTTTTTTCCAGTCAGGATCTTGCTAAGACATTAAGTCATCCAGGCTGGGCTTGATTTTCAATCCTCCTATTTTACCTGGGGTTGCAGGTGTGTATCCCACACCCAGCTATAATGTTTAAGCTTGTTGTATTTATGAGGAAATCGGAGGTTTGCAGAGGGATTGGACTAGGGCCCAAACATTTGGTCACCTCTTTGAGGCACACTACCCCTTGTGGGCTTTCAGTAGCTATCAGAGAAACGGGGTCTGCGTCCTTCCTCATGGCTCTTCCAGAGAGCCTCTGTGATCTCTGAGCATCTGGAACACCCAAGCTGAAGACTTGATGAACTGGCTGTGCCCAAGCTGTCAGTTCTTCTCCTTCTCATCCCTTCTCCTCTTCTTCCTTCTTCTTTTAAGGTCCTAGAGATTGAACCCAGACCTTTACCCACAGCTACATCCCCAGCCCTTATTTATTTATTTACTTTTATTTTGAGACAGAATCTGGCTAACTCACTGACCCCTGTAGCCTTCTGCCTCAGCTCCCAGAGTGCTAAGACTGCAGGTGGGGAACTGCTGGGTTCCTGAATGACTTCTCTAAGTTCTAAATCTTCAGCCTGAGCCATGCTCCTCCTATCCCCACATGGGCACCTGCACAGCTCCTCAGTCCTGCTCCTGTGGCCCCAGTGTAGCTCTGACCGCTGGGCTTCCTCTAGGCCCTTAATATTCTGCTGAACTCATTTTGTCCATCTGGAAGTTAGGCTGGGCACCCTGGATGCACAAAGAGACACCGTGTGCTAACGCTACCAATTCCTCTCCCACCCACTCCCCACTGCTAGGCTCCTGGGAGGCAGAGCATCCAGGACTGCAGGGCCCCATTCACCCCATCCGGCAGGGTGTGCCCCTCACACACCCAAGGAACACACAAGCTGAAATGAAAATTGGCTCATTTCTAGTTGAAAAGAGTGTAACTTTTTGTTTTTTCAGAACGAAGATGGCTTGGCAGTAAAACTGTATTTCCCAAGAAACACAAAAAGTATGTTTCCCTGGCATCCAACAGCAGAACCAACAGCAGCAGCAATGCAAGAGGAGAAGCCATGCCTCGAGGTCTGGGATTTTGACTTTCACAAGATTTCCTGTTTGTGAGGCATGTGTGTAAAGAATTTCACTAAATTCAATTCATTTAGTGAACGCCCCCCTGATATTTTCTTAGTTTTCAGTCTGTAAAATGATGCCTGGGCACTTGGCCAACTTCTTTTTTCCTTATCGTTCATTATTTATTTAACATTGCATTGCTTAGTTTCCATTCATTGCATGATTTCTGATTTTTTGCCATTGATTTCTAACTTTATCACATTGTGATCTGATAATATACATGGTATAATTTCAGTTGTCTTACATTTACTAACGCTTGTTCTGTTGGTGAGTATCTGATCTATTTTGGAGAAATTACCCTGTTCACTTCTGATACAGTATTTGTAGAATTCTTTTATCTACTTGCTCAATCTGTCTGTGATAGTGGATAGCAAAACCTCCCGCGGTCATCATGTTTGTGAACACAAACTTGATCTTTTATGTCCAGTTTTACTTGTTCTATGATTAGGGGCGCTTCATGGTCGGTACACATATGTTAGTAATCGTCATCTCTCCCTGCTGCATTATTGCCTTCACCAATATCTTTTTTTTTTTTTAAACCTCCTTAGT